>MDKH01221066.1:0-27381 GCA_005239495.1 Nicotiana undulata
CCGAGCCCCTCGGTACCCCTTCCAAAGGCACTGGCAAGTCTGTATTCGTGATACGGACTCGCTAGAATTTCTGGGACGTGAAAAACAACAACAAAACTCAGAATTTGACCCCAAAACCAAATTGATTCAAACTTAAGAACTTCAAGTTCTTGATTTCTATTACCATGCGCCGGACCGACCTATACTACTCGGAATGACTTCAAATTTCTGAGGAAAGTCATAAATGACATAACAGAACTATTCACGGTCTCGGAATTCCGTTCAGACCTCGATTGCATAAATCATGTTCCAAGCCAAATTTCAAACTTAAGGAAATCCTGATTTCCATATTGGGCGCCAAAATGCTCCCGGGTCATCGAAAACCCGTTCCGGGCATACGCCCAAGTCCGATCATCATACGAAGCTACCGGAGCTGTCGGAACTCGATTTTGAGGTCGTTTGCTCAAAATGTTGACCGAAGTCAAACTTGGACAAAAAGGCCAACCTTAAGGAACCAAGTGCTCCTATAGCACCCAAAACACTTCCAAATCCCGAACCACCCGTCCCCGAAAGTCACAAATCACGAGGAGTCGCAATGGGATGTTTCATTTAGGGGAACGGGGTCCTAATACGCAAAACGACCGGTCGAGTCGTTACAATCGCCAAAAACCAACTTTTGCAAATCCAAGCCTAATTCTACCCCGGACATAAAAACTTCATTTCGAACACACTCCTAAGTCCCAAAATCACCTACGAAGTTGTCAGGGCCATAAAATCCGCATTCCGAGGTCGTTAGCCAAGAAGTCAACTCCCAGTTGTCCTTTCCAACAATAAGACTAATTTAAGAGACTATGTGTTTCAATTCTCACCACGACCACGACCACTCCGAACCCGAACCAACCGACCCCAACGCATCATAACCAACTAAAGAATGCATAACAAGTCGGAAAAAGGAATAACGGTGCAAATTCTACGGAACAACTAACCGGGTCATTACAGTCAAATATAATAACCCAACTAGGTTGGGGTCGAATCCCACAAAGAACAATATATAGGCGATTAGGAATGTAAGAAAATTATCACTTATTGTGCAATGCCAAACACTTAGAATTGGGTATTGAAAATATTATATCTGCATGCAAAAATATAAACTAACCTAGAAAGCAAGTTAAATGATCAATGACTACAAATATGGATGCATCGGGAATTACACTCAAGTAACAATCCAATGTATTTCACGATTTTACAAATATGAGCGAGTTTATGTTAATTAACCACGGATAACGATTTTCAATTAGCTTCTTCCAAAGACTAAAAAGACTTTCTAATTGAATTATCCCTAACACAATTAGGATATTAAGCACACCCGTATATGGCTACAAGTAGTTCAATCCTTTTCCTAGGTAGAATCTATAAAATGAGGGTTAAAGCCTCAAGTTCTTGTTAATTAATCTTTTCCAACCCCAAATTATCTTTCCCAAAATTAATTCGGAGTTAATGGGCGAGTCCTAGTGTTAGCTAATCCCTTTGGAAACATTAAAGAACAAGAATAATTAAAGAAACAATAACTCACTTCATAAAAGATGAAAAATCATTCAATACATAAGCACAACAATGTATTTAATCCATACTCTAAACATGAATATTTCCATAAACAAGATTGCGTGTTGGAAATAAATACTACACACTTAAATATTCAATACAAAGCAAGGAAATTAAGAAATGAACATAAATGGATAAGAATTTCTCAACCACAAGCTTCAAATATTCAAGACCCAAGTGTGGGTGCAAGCCCTAGCTTCCAAAAATTGTTCTTCTCTAGTGTTCAAGACTGAAAATAAGCCAAATATCTCTTTCCAATAGGCTAGGTCATGTATTAAATGGTTTGGGGGTCAAAATGGTCAAATTCCATAACTGCCCAGGCTTGTCCGCAAATTTCTTCATCGCGTTCGCGACAGTAGCATTGCGTTCGCGAAGGTATCTACTCCTCAAGCTTCGTGTCCGCGATTACCTCAATGCGTTCGCGATATTATGACTCCTGCTGCTTCGGGTTCGCGGTGTGTTCCACGCGTTCGTGAAGGTCTGGCTTCCTGAAGCTTCGCGTTTGCGTTGGACCTCCGCGTTCGCGAAGGGTAAATCACTAGGCAGACATCCATTTTCCCTTTTAGCTCTTTATTTGACTTGTTTTCACACCATTTCTTCACCATCACCTCTAAATTACTTGACACTTGAAATATGCCAATAAACATCAATGAATGCCTTAGTTTCTCAACAAAATTCTACAAAATACTATGTATTAAGAGGAGATAAGTTGGTAAATGCCAACTTATCAAACGCCCAAACTTAAACTATTTCTTGTCCTCAAGCAATTCAAAAACTAAGAACATCCTTCAATAAAATCATCACTTAAGCTCAATGGCATACCAAATATCATTTCAAGTCAAAAAGGGTCAATTTAAGCACAAGCTAGTGACTTCGGTTGGTACCAACAATTAATCGAAGGCGTGTGAATCACCAACTTTTCACACATTTTATTTCGATTCAATTGCTCAAACACCACATTAATCAAAGTAGCAACTAAGTGATGACACCAAAGATTCAAAATTTTCCTCTCTATCACAATTATCTTCTCTCACTCATTCCTCCCAATTGAAAATGAGATTAAATTCACAACTCGAATCTCATGTTCTCTCACACTTTACGATAAAATCCCAAACTCATAAATTGTAATTCAAATCAATGGGATGTCACATGGAAAGAATCAACTCTCTCTCTCTCTCTCTCTCAAAGATATTCAAATGCACAAAAGTAGTACCATAGGCTTGCCCTTCATGTAGTTCTCCACTAATGTAGACATACTTGGTTCAAAATCAAATAGGACTTAAAGGGTTTTATCTTAGACATTTGGTTAAGGTAGGGCACAATTTGGTAGGAGTGACTCAAAACCTCCCTAAGCACTACAAATTTGTTTTTTAACACTCAAAGTCCACTTCCTTCAAGAACTTTTTCACATTTTTTTTATATCACCTAGTCTCCCATTTATTCATAATTTCTTTTTTTTCATCATTTTTTTTTATTATAGCACTTTTCACCTTTTAAGAAATTTTCACATCACAACTTTTCCAACCTCCACCGCCAAACTTAGGATTTTAGCCTATACTCATACTTCAAAATACTTAGGGAGGAATGGTGCCACAAGAAAATCAATAAGATGATTGCTTGTAACATGGTTTCCAAAGAAAAAATTAAAAAGCTCAAACCGGTTGACTAGAGAAAATATGCACGGGTAGGAAATGTAGGCACAATAATGGTCCAAGGAAGGCCTAATATCATTTCTCAAACCAAGTTAGTCTAGGATTTCACCTGGAAGCACATTCCAAGCAAGTTCTAGACTACAAATGATGCAAAAGAACTTGACAATTAAATCTCACCACACATGGCACATGAAAACTCAAGTGGAATACAAATCCAAAATCCTATTGAAACCAATGCATCTCAAAGAAGTCACATGTAGCCTAAGAAGCTATTTAGAGAATAAAAGAGCCAAAATTAGAATCTAAAAGTGACAAGGAACATTACTTTAATCATTCATTTTTATTATATTATTTTTATTTTAAAGATAAAAAACTTCATATGCCAAACTTTAAATTATATTGGTACCAAACAAGTCACATGTTGGCTTATGGATACAACATTACACCCTAAAAACTAATTTATTTACAACTAGCTACTAAACTAACTAAAAACATATTTACTGTCTAAAACTAAAGAAAAACTGAACAAGACTAAACCCTTAAGAAAGTTGTCATGCCATCCATCATAGGAAAAATTCACCCGATTCAACACAAATAAATTCCTTGGAAAAGAACCACGGTAGAAAGAAAACCAAGGAGTTGCATTAATACTACTATGAAAAACAAAAACCTAAATAAAAACAGAAATAAAAACCAACAAGAAAATACTAATTCTACAAAATATTACTAATAAACTACAAATGTCAACCAATCCATACAAGTTCACAAAAAAAAAAAACAAATTCATGCTCCACAAACATCCATCATATATGAGCCACCCCCAACCAAAGATATTGCATTGTCCCTAGTGCAACTAATCAAAATAAGATAAAATGAAGGAGGTGCTCCCTGAAACTGCATCACTCGGAGCTGGAGGTAGTGGGAAATGTGAGCTCCTCATCATCATCACCTTCCTCCGAGTCATTTGAACTGTAGAATGATCTCAACTTGTCCATCATCTTGTGCAGGAATTTGTCCATCATCTTGTTCAGGAATTTTCATCATCATCCCCGGCAACAGAGCCAAAATTTGATAAGCTCAAATTACACTTTAAAATAGTGTAAGCGGTCGATGTAAAATATAATAACCCAACTAGGATGGGGTCGAATCCCACATAGAACAATAGATAGGCGATTAGGAATGTAAGAAAATTATCACTTATTATGCAAAGCCAAACACTTAGAACTGGGTTGTGAAAACATTATATCTACTTGCAAAAATATAAACTAACCTAGAAAGCAAGTAAAATGATCAATGGCTACAAGTAGTTCAATCCTTTTCCTAGGTAGAATCTATAAAATGAGGTTTAAAGCCTCAAGTTCTTGTTAATTAATCTTTCCCAACCCTAAATTATTATTCAAAAAATTAATTCGGAGTTAATGAGCGAGTTTTAGGGTTAGCTAATCCCTTTGGAAACAATAAAGAACAAGAATAATTATTGAAACAATAACTCACTTCATAAAAGATGAAAGATCATTCAATACATAAGCACAACAAGGTATTTAATCCACACTTTAAACATGAATATTTCCATAAACAAGATTGAGTATTCGAAATAAATACTATACAACTTAAATATTCAATACAAAGGAAGGAAAAAAAGAAATGAACATAAATGGGTAAGAATTTCTCAACCACAAGCTTCAAATCTTCAAGACTTAAGTGTGTGTGCAAGCCCTAGCTTCCAAAAATTGTTCTTCTCTAGTGTTCAAGACTGAATATAATCCAAATATCTCCTTCCAATAGGCTAGGTCGTTTATTAAATGGTTTGGGTTCAAAACGGTGAAATTCCATAACTGCCCAGGCTTGTCCGCAAATTTCTTCATCGCGTTCGCGACAGTAGCATCGCGTTCGTGAAGGTATCTTTTCCTCAAGATTCACGTCCGCAATTACCTCAACGCGTTCGCGATGTTATGACTCCTGCTTCTTCGCTCGCGGTGTGTTCCACACGTTCGCGAAGGTCTGGCTTCCTGAAGCTTCGCGTTTGCGTTGGACCTCTGCGTTCGCGAAGGGTAAGTCACTGGGCAGACTTCCATTTTCCCTTTTAACTCCTTTTCTGACTTGTTTTCACATCATATCTTCACCATCACCTCTAAATCACTTAACATCTGAAATATGCCAATAAACATCAATAAATGCCTTAGTTTCTGAACAAAATTCTACAAAAGACTAAGTATTAAGAGGAGATAAGTTTGTAAAATACCAACTTATCACCTCTCCCGGCTCAAAGGAACCCACTGGAGACCAACACTGTCTCCCATACAAATCCTCATACAGAGCTATCTAAATGCTCTAATTGTAGCTGTTGTTATAGGCAAACTCTGCAAGCGGCAGAAGTGGATCACAAGAACCCTTGAAATCTATAACACAAGTGTGTAACATATCTTTCAATATACGAATAGTGCGCTCGAACTGTCCGTCCATCTGAGGGTGAATGTTGTACTCAAATGAACCTGTGTGCCTAACTCTTACTGCCACGCTCTACAAACTGTGATGTGAACTATGTGCCTCGATATGAAATTATGGACACCAGCACATCGTGAAGGCGAATATTCTCACGGATATCTCAGCCAACCGCTCTGAAGACTAAGTAGTCCCAACAAGAATAAAATGCGGGGACTTGGTCAACTGATCCATAGTCACCCAAATAGCATCATACTTTCTCGAAGTCCTTGGGAGTCCAACTACAATGTCCATGGTAATACGCTCCCATTTCCACTTCGAATTTCAAGTCTCTGAAGCAATCCGCCCGATTTGTGATGCTCATACTTCACCTGCTGACAATTTATACACCGAGCTATAAACCCCACTATATCTTTCTTCATCCTCCTCTACCAATAATGCTGCCTGAAGTCCTGATACATTTTTGCGGCACCTGGATGAATGAAATACCGCGAACTATGGACTTCTTCAAGAATCAACTAACGCAGTCCATCTACATTTGGTACACATATCCAACCCTGCATCCTCAACACCCAATCATCTCCAATAGTAACATCTTTACCGTGCTGGACTGTGTCCTTAAGTACAAGAAAATGGGGATCATCATATTGGTGCTCTCTGATGTGGTCATATAAGGAAGACCGAGATACCACACAACCTAGAACCTGACTAGGCTCCGAAACATCTAATCTCACGAACTGATTGGCTAAGGCTTGAACATTTGATGCAAGTGGCCTCTCACCAACAGGAATAAAAGCAAGACTGCCCATACAAAATATTAATATCATAGTCCTTTAGTAGCTCCAACCATTTGTGTTGTCTCAAACTTAGATCCTTCTGTTTGAATAAGTGCTGAAGACTCTGATGATACGTAAATAGTTCACAACCGTACACATACTGCCTCAGAATCATTAATGGATGAACAATGGCTGTCATCTCTAAATCATGAACATGGTAGAACTTTTCATGTGGCTTCAGCTGGCGCGATTCATAAGCAAGCACTCTACCATTCTGCATTAAGACACACCCAATACCAATATGAGAAGCATCACAATACAATGTATAAAATCCTAACACTGAAGGCAAAACTAGAACTGGAGTTGTGGTCAAAGTAGTCTTGAGCTTCTGAAAGCTCTCTTCACACTTATCCGACCACCTTAATGGAGAACCTTTATGGGCTAATTTAGTCACAGGCACTGCAATAAATGAGAATCCCTCTACAAATCGACGATAATACTCAGTCAAACCGATAAAACTCTATATCTCATTAGCTGAAGATGGCCTGGGCCAACTCTGAACTGCCTCTATCTTCCTTTGATCCCCATAAATACCCTCGCTAGACACCATGTTCCCCAAGAATGCCACTGAACTAAGCCAGAATTCACACTTGAAGTATTTGGCATAAAGTTTCTCCTCCCTCAACCTCTGTAATACAATACTCAAGTGTTCTGCATGGTCCGCCTGGCTATATGAGTACATCGGGATATCATCATTAAATACTACGACAAACGAATTAAGATATGGTTGGAATGCACTGTTAATCAAGTGCATGAATGCTTCTAGGGCATTGGTCAGCACAAAAGACATCACAAGGAACTCATAATGACCATAACGGGTCCTGAATGTTGTCTTTAGAATATCCCGAGTCCCGAATCTTCAACTGGTGATACTTAGACCTCGAATCAATCTTATAAAACACTCTCGCTTTCTGAAGTTGGTGTAATAGATCATCAATGCGTGACAAAGGATACTTGTTCTAGATTGTTACTTTGTTCAACTGCCTATAGTCAATGCACAACCGCATAGTACCATCCTTCTTATTTACAAACAGAACAGGTGCACCCCAAGGCGACGCGCTAGGCCTAATAAACCTCTTATCAAGAAGTTACTAAAGATGTCCTTTCAATTCCTTCAACTCAAGTGGTTCCATATGATACAGTGGAATATAAATGGGTTGAGTTCCTGGCACCAAGTCAATACAAAAGTCAATATCCCTATAAGGCGGCATGCCCAACAGGTCTGTAGGAAACACATCCGAAAAATCTCATATCACCATAATAGAATCAATAGTAGGAGTATCAGCACTTACCTCCCTCACAAAGGCCAAATAAGATAAACAACCCTTCCCAACCATCCGTTGGGCCTTCATATATGAAATAACTCTGCGGGGGAAATAATCTAAAGAACCTCTCCACTCGATCCTTGGAAACCCCGGCATCGCCAACATCACGGTCTTAGCGTAACAATCCAGCATAGCATGACATGGAGACAACTAATCCATACCCAAAATCATGTCTAAATCGATCATACTAACCAATAAAAGATCAACTCTAGTCTGCTATCCCCCAATAGTCACTACACATGACTGATATACACGATCCACAACAATAGTATCGCCTGAACAGAAGAGACTAAGAACTCATGGGGCATATCCAGACAATGAGAAAGATATGATGATACATACGAATAAGTGGAACCAAGGTCAAATAATACAGAAGCATCTCTATGACATACTAAGAGAATACATGTGGTCACTATGTCTGAAGCAACGACATATGGTCTGGAAGGAATAGCATAGAATCGAGCCCAACCGCCACCTGATCGACCTCCCCCTCTAGGGCAAATCTTGCTGCCTCAACCCCACACTGAGATGGTTGGACAGTTGGCGTAGCAGCTGGTGCAGGAATTGTAGCCTTACTCATCTTCTCAACTAGACCTCGCGAAAGGCGGGGACAATATTTCCTCACATGACCCATCTCTCCACACTCATAGCAATCCCTTTCGAAATAACTACCTGAAAAACCTGGTACAGATGAACCCTGAACTGATGGTGCACGAGATAAACTTTGAGCTGGTAATGCACTAAGAGATGACTGACCTGGTCCAGCACTGTATGAACCATGGCTAGCTAATGCACCACGATGAATTGGACGAGCAATTTGAATGGCCGATAAGGACGACCCCTGGTGCGATAGGGTTGTCCCCCAAATTGAACACCGCTGGAATTACCCGAACCACAAGGCCTCTTTCCCTCCCTCTCCTCATGATCTTGAATACCATCTCTAGCCACCGAGCACTATCAACCACCTCATCGAATTTTTCTCAAGCTACATTCCCCAGAGTCATAACAAAATGGATTTGCTGGTTGAGGCCATTAATGAACCTCCTAATTACTCCCTCTCAGTGGGAACCAACCAAACTGCATGACGAGCCAATTTTGAAAACCTCATCTCATACTAGGTCACATACATGTCTTCCTGACCTAGCTGCTCAAACTTCTTACGTAGTTCCTCTCTGCGAGTCTTTGGAAAAAACTTCACCAAGAATAATATGGAGAACTCATTCCATTAAAGTGGTGTTGCACCAACCTGCGTTCTTCTCTCATACGTCTCCCACCACCTGAAGGTTGTCACGGTCAGTTGAAAAGTAGTAAATGAGATCCCACGGGTCTCTAGAATACCTGTTGTGCAAAGAATTCACTGGAATTTTTCCATGAAATACTGAGCATCCTCTAACTCAGCCCCATTGAATGATGGAGGCTTGAGCCTCCTTAACCTCTCTACTCTCTTCTACTCCTCATCATTCATAATAGGATACACCGGGGCCTGAGTAGTTGCAACCGACTAGACTGGTATTACCCCTGGTATCTGAAGTCCCTACTCTACCTGCTTTGGTGTACGGGAGACAAGGGTATGAGTGCCTCCCGGGGCTTGAGAAGTAGCTGGTTCGGCCTGAGTCGAAACCACCCGTACAAGAAATGTGCAAGTAATTAATATTTGGGACAAAGACTCATGAAGGCCCGGAATCACAATTGACATAGCTGGTGCTTGTGCTGGTCCTAGTGGCTCAACTATATCTGGAACCTACTACTGAGCTAGAACAACTAGTGGTTCTAGAGGCGCTATTGTAACTGTTGTACGAGCTACACCTCGGCCTCTACCACGGCCCCGAACTCTACCACGTCCGCAACCTCTCGTGGCCTTAATTGGTGGCACTGGTGTCCAACCATCTGATCCGATAGTACATGTCCTCACCATTTGTGAAAGAACAGAATAACAGAAATTTAGTTTCTGGAATCAAGAAAGTCGCACGACAGGATACAAGAAAGTGAGATTTTCCTAAGGGTTGGGTTACCTCTTGAAGATAAGTACAGACGTCTTCGTACAGATCAACATGACTCTACTTAACTTGCTCATGACTCGTGAGACCTATGTAAGCCTGGCTTTGATACCAACTTATCACGACCCAAAATCTCATTGTCGTGATGGCGCCTATCTTAATACTAGGCAAGACGAAAACGTCAATAAACCACAAATTCCTTTTAAGTTTGAAAAACAATAAATAAATTTAAGAGTAAAATCCTATTATTTTTTATACAAAATGTTGTTTGTATACAATACACTCCCAAAAACCGGTGTCACTAAGTACACGAGCATATTATTAACAACATAGTCTGACTAATAAAAACACTATGTGTAAATACAAAACAATACAAATAAATTAAAGGAAAGAGAGCCAAGGTGTACAGATGCCAAAGAAACTACCTCGATAGTCTCCAACAGACAAATCTCCAAAATTAGCAACCGCCTTATTCGAAAGTACCTGGATCTGCACACGAAGTGGAGAGTGTAGTATGAGTAACCCTGACCCAATGTAGTCAATAAATAACAGGACTAACCTTTGGGCTAAAAGTAGTGACGAGCTCAACTATAACAGTCCAATCATAGGAAATAATAGTACAAAAATCTAGGCATGCTTTCAAGTTCAATAGTTAAACTTAATGCAAGAAAATAGATCAAATCTTAATGATATGAGGAATATTACATCTCTATGTCTACATGACAATGTACATGTCATATATGATACAACATAATGAAAATCTCACGTACTCACACTCTCAGAGTACTCATTCATTCAGTACTGTACGGGTCAAATCGATCCCAGGGAAGATCCATCCCTCAATAAAATATCAACTGCACTCATTGTGGAGGGTGCAAACTCTGGAGGGGCCCCTTCAGCCCAAGCTCTATAATTATAAGCCATTTAGGTCGGCTGTGGCGTGCAGCCCGATCCCTTAACAATAAAGCCTATAAGGTTTGTTGCGGCATGCATCCCTAATACATGTAATAATAAAGCATGTAAGGCATGCTACGGCATGCAACTCTGATCCATAAATAATATATATGGCCTACTTTGGCGTGCAAATCGATCCCATAAATATCCTCACAACTGGATGAACATTACTGGGTACAAAATTTTCATTTAAAAACAATTAATTCAATAGCAATATGACCCATGTCGGTCTTAAAATATCAGCACGTAGCCTAAACATGATCTTTAATACGAGTCCCTGCTCAATTTCTCTAACACGTAGAGGATATATGGATAATGACATCATTATTTCATTATTCAACTTCACGGAATCATGTACACCTCCAAACAATTCATATAACACGTAATCAGGGATTCATACCCTCATAACCAAGTTTAGAAGTGTTACTGGCATCAAACCATGCAAATTCTCTATTCAATAAGTCCTTGTCTAGAGAATTGGCCTCTAAACGGATCGAATCTAGTCACAATTAATTTGATACAGCCAAATTATAGGAATCGTTTCCATATGAAAATACTAACTTTCCCAATTAAATTCGAAAATCAACCCAAAAGTCAACAGTGGGGCCTACATCTCGAAACCTGACAAAAGTTACAAAATATGAACGCCCATTCAACCACTAGTCCAACCATACCAAATTTACCAAATTTTGACATAAACTAGTCACTCTAATCCCCAATTCTTATTTTTAAATCCTTAGGCCAAAATTCTCAACTACACCTCAAAATCACGTAAAATAGTCGGAAAATTCAATGATAATTCAAAGTTAATGAGTAAACTTTATCATAAGCGACTTATCTCAAGAAGTCCCGTGAAATCTCTCTCAGAAATCGCCCCTAACCGAGCTTCAAAGGTAATAAAATGAGAAGAAATCTCAGACCCTTCGACCCTTTAACAATTCATATAATATTGCCCGGGGCTCTTCGCACCTGCGACCGTTTTCTTTGCTTCTGTGGTCAATTTTCCGCACATGCAAAACTCACTGAACCTCCGCTCCTTCGCTTTTGCAACCCCAGATTCCTCACCCGCAGACTCGCTCCTGCTCAAAATCTACTTCTATGAAGACAACTTCCCTTCCCATTTTTCATTTTTGCGATTTGCACTTCGCATTTGCGACCTCGCAGGTGCGGACAAAATCATCGCACCTGCGAGCACTGCCCAACCTTGTTACAAGCTGCTTCTACGGGGTTATTCACGCACATGCGGCCTCTCACCTATGATCAAAACTTTTGCAGGTGCGATAACACCAGTAGGAAAATTTCCAGAATTGCTTCAAGTCCAAATTTTGATCCTTTAACCATCTGAAATCCAATCGAGGCCCCCGGGACCTCAACCAAATATACTAATGTAGCACCCCCTTTTTCCTCTCCTTTCGGATTAGTCAGGGTTTTCGACATTATTTGGGACAACTCATTTCCTTTTGGGATAAGGGATGTAAGGATTTGAAGAGTCGCCACCTAACGAATTAAGGTGCGTTAGGGCACCTATTAAGGGTCAAAAAATTGAGTAAATAGAGATTGGATAAGGGCTTGAAATTACTCCAAGAGGAAGGTGTTAGGCACCCCTTAAAGTCCACAACTGTGGTTCCTGGCCAAATGAACTTTGTGAATTAAACAAGTAGCAAATAGGCAGTCAAAGTGTACGCATGTAAACAAATAGTGGTTTGAAAAGATTCGCAATCTAAGCATACGTATGTAATAAAGATTTAAAAAGGTTTGCAATCTAAGCACACATATGTAAGGGATAGGGGAGTCCTAAGTTGTTTATCCTATAGGATCATATCAATGAAATACCCGGTAATCACTCATCAATGAGGGGCTACACATGGCATTAGCGCACTGGTCATCATATCTTTTCTACCCTTTTGTCCCACCCCTTAGCGATTATTAAGCGAGTTCATTTACCAAACTCTAAGCGTGTTGTTACCCGTCCCTTCCTTATGGTCCTGGAGGAATTTAGGTACTCTAGATATAGGCAGTTCTAGACAAACCCCTAAGGTTTAAAAGGGTAAACTTCTAGGCGAGAGGCAAGAACAAATAGGACTGATCAGATAGATGCATGAAGGAAATTATGAGGCTCAGATTTACCTCCACAGTTAATACACATAAGCAGCACGTCTCAAACACAAACAAGAGGCATTTTTATTAGACAGGATATCTAAGTGAATATCAATGCACAGAAATATATAGCTTGTTTATAAACTCAATAGCAAGGACCTAATCAGTTTGCCTATTGATTTTAAAACCCTGTGTCGTGAAACAGTAAAACAATCAAGCGGTTTTCCAGTTTTTAATAGATTGATTACCTAAGGCTTTCCTAGGCGTGGGATTGTGCATAACAATTACCAGAATTGTTAAACATTTTAGGGGTTGTTCTGCCTAAAACATGTTGTTTTAAGTGACGTAAATCTGAGAATGCAGAGATTGTTACCAATTTCTATTAAAAGAAGACATGATGATTATATGTGAGACCATTTTATACCTTTTCATGAATCAGCAGTTTAAACTAGGTGTGGTTAAGAAAATGCACATGAAATCCTAGAGCATGGTATCTAATATGCCCATATAAATGCAGAATGGTTAAGACATAATTTCAGAATGCATAGAATTCCTACAGCATGATTTTAAAATGCACAAAGAGTTACAGGATGATTGAGACATGATTTTTGAATGCACAGGAGTAACAATTTTTATGTTAATTTTATTATCCTAGGAGCAGGATCTCTAAGTGGTAGGCATAAGCATAAATTAGGGACATGTTGTACGTTAAAGCAGTAAACATGAAAGCCCTAAAGACATAGCATCTAATGCATGTATGTTGGTCCTAAGCATGGATTCTAATGCAGATATAGGGAATGTAAAAGCCTAAGACATGATTTCTACCCAAGTGACATTGATAAAACTATATAGCTACCATCCCCATTTCACTAGCCATCCCCAATATCTGTTTACAAATAATTATTACAGACCAGCTGAATAAATTACATAAATAGATAAAGGAAAAGAAGAAGTTAAACTATAGGGAGCCTGAAGCAGGCCCAAGTACCCTGAAGATACTAGATGATCATAACCTTCACTCTCAAAGTTTCATAGCCTTCCCCATGTCCGGGTATGTAAGAGTTCCCTAAGACCTCAAGGATCTCGGGAAGTGCTCACACCCAGATTTCATAACCAGAACTGAGTAAGTGTAGTGTGGAAGGGCCAGTCCCAGTGCATCAGAGTTCAGAGGGATCTCACAGGGATCCCAAAGCAGTCACACACTGGAGGGGCGGAACTTAAGGACCTAAGAGTAGAGTGAGAGTGCTTGACATAGTTTTGAAAAGGTTTGGTAGGAAAACAGTATTGAAAAAAGACTCCGTTGAAGTTTATAAAAGTATGAAGTTATTTAATAGTAAAATAGTTTGAGCAAGAATAGGGTAATTAAACAAACAGTATACAGAACAAACAGGTTCAACAACATTCAAACAACAGTCCTTCACACAGGGATAATAGGAGTTGGGGACAGATATAGCACCCATAGTGCAGCACATAACTAACAGTGGTACATAAATCCTTTAGAATTCAGGAGTAGCTAACAGTACAAGCAGCAAAACAGGGGATTTCAAAGCAGCTAATAAAAACATAGTTGAACCAAATCAAGTTAAAACATAAAATTAAGGGTGTATAGGATTAGGAGATAACTGAACAACAAACAGTGAAGACATAGGAGTACTAACATGATTGAGCAAAGTCGGGCATAGGATCAGTACAAATTAGGGTGACAATTGTTTTGCACATCAGGTGCATACTAGAACTAAGCAATGCATAGGCAAGCATTCAGAAACAGAGTAGAGTCACATTGAGGCAGACTACAAAGGAAGTAAACATGTTCATAAATAGGCTGATCCTAAAAGGGGTTAGAACATAACTAGTATACTAAGTAAAACAAGTTAAACACATGTTGAGAAGCAAACAATAGGCCGAAATAAATTAATACAATGATAAACTAAAGTAGTAGGAGAAACACATTGATTTTGGAACTTTAATTTATAATCAGAACATACCAGTAAGGAGAATAGACACAAAGTGAAGAACATGAAAGTGCAATAATTAGCCTTGGCTTGCAGCCGGCTAATTCAGTAACAATAGCAAGTAACAAAAGTAAGCAGAAGAGTTTTTGAGTGTATGAGAGAGTTGTGAACTACTACGAGTTTGTGTCTCGAAGACTTGTCAAGTGAGAGTAGAAGAGAGCAATATATATAGTAGTTTAAAAACTAGGTAAATAAGGTAAGAATCAGATTGTTTTGTAATTATAGAACATGGAATTAATTAAGAATGAAATCAGTCCAAGTCTCCCCTCAATTAAGGGAGTCATTTCAAAAGGTAAAGAACAGGTAACAAATAAGGAAAGAAATCATATATAGCTGGAGTATAACATCTAAGGAAATAATTCAAACACAGTACATGTATAAAACAGGTAATTAACACTAGGTTCATAAAGTTCTAATTAAGGAAACAATATTAAGAATCAGCAAATAATACAATCTGTCGTAAAAAAAAAGGCAAGCAGTAAATTAAAAGTCATGAAAATAGGAAAATCATCAGAAATAGGCATACGGGTATCAACCCAGGAAATCAGTAAAGGGTATCAATAACAGGAAATCAAGGATTCAAATAAAATAGTATTGATTAAAGGAAATTAATATAAATTTCTGGGAGTAAACAAAATAAACATAATATAGGCAGGAAGAAACAGAATCAGAAACTCTAATAAGCACAATTGGGAAAAAAAAAATAGAAACTCGAAACATATCCATGAGAACAGACATACAGACAAATCGAATGAACAAATCAGCAAAGACAAACTCAAGATTATGACATAGTGTTAAAACTGGGTTTTAAAATAACAAGTTATGACTAAAAATCAATTTTAACAAAAATTCGTTTACACATCAGAGAACAACATTAAAAGACCAGAAATATATTTTGAAGAAAAGTTCCAGAAACCCTAATGGGAAAATAAAGCGACGCTCTTTGAGAAATCGAAAGGTTCTTCATAAACAAACGAAAATAGCTCAGAAAAACCTCAGATCTGTTACAGATCTAAGAGGTAAAGAAGAAGAGATTAGGGTTTTCTAGAAATTAACCCAGAAATAGAGAGAGACCAGCTTAAAAACCATAGGTTTAGCCGGAAAATAGAAAAAACTTACTCGATCGAGCCATGGTGGCCTGAGAATGGTGATGGCCGCTGGTCCCTTGAGGACCTCATGGTAGCAAGAATCCGGTCATGGGAGGGGAACCATTAGGGCGAGCAAGCAACGGCGGGTGGAAGCCATGGTTAGGGCAGAGGGAGCTTGAGACAGAATGAGAGGAGTGTGGCGGTGGGTGAGGATGAGAGAATGAGGGGCTTTGGGGTAGGTCGTTTAGGTTAAATTAGGAAAGGTTAAATCCAGGTCGTTGATCAAAATTGGTCAATGGTCAAGATCTAACTAGAACTGGGCTGGGTAGATTTTGGAATTGAGCTTGGGGTTTGGGTTGGTTTAATTAAGGTATTTGGGCTGATTTTAATAGGTTTTAATTGAATTAAAAATGGACTATTTGTTAAATACCAAGATAACTTAATAAAAATAATTTTATAAAATAATTACTAATTATAAAAAATGAATTATATGCATGGAAATGATTTAAAATGATTATTTGGTATTTAAAAATAGAGAGGACTAATTTTCTGGTAAAAATGATACAAAATTATATGCTTGGTCTATAATTGCAAAGTTATTGCAATTACAGCCAAAAGGTGCCAATTCGGCTTTTTATGGAACAATTTGGTCTTAATAGGACCATAAATAATAAATTAAATAAATAAATGCTTTTGAAATCATTTTTGATGCAATTTTGTAATTATTTATTGAAAATAAAATACTAGAAAAATTAATAAAAATGTAGAAAAATTATGAAAAAATACCAATTGCTATTAATGCACGGTTTTGAAGGTGTAACGACCCGGTCTGTCGTTACGTAAAACCTGCATTATAATTACTGTAATTGACTTGTTATAGGTTGTTTATACTGTTATTAACGTGTTAGAGTTGGTAGGCTTTAAATCGAATGGTTGTAGTGAGAGTTCAGTCATTTAGTCCTTAAAAATAGCCTTGAAATAGGAAAAGTCAACTGAGAGTTGACTTATTGGTAAATGACCTCGGAATGCGGATTTTATGGCTCAGATAGCTTCGTTAGGTGATTTGGGACTTGGCGAAAGTTAGTTTTTGGCGATTTTCGGTCGGCAGTGGAAATAGGATATCGGGGTCGGAACATGTCCGTAATGTCATTTTGGATATGTCTGCAAAATTTCAGGTCAATTGGAGTTGTGTTGGATAATTTGAGCATCGTTGGTGGATTTTAGAAATATCAAAGTTCTTAAGCTTGAATCCGACGTGGTTTTGGTGTTTAGATGTTATTTTTAGTGTTTTGAGAGTGCAACAAGTTTGAATGATCATATGTGATGTGTTGGTATAGTTGGTTGGGGTCCCGAGGGGCTCGGGATTGATTTAGGGTTGTTAACGGACTCATTTAGGCTTAATAAATTGTTGGTTTTCTGTTTTTGCACAGCAGGAATTCCTTCACTGCGATCGCGTGAGGAGAGTCGCGATCGTGTAGTGCATATGGAGAGGGGGCAGGGTTTACTCTCTTCGATCGCATAAGTGGGGCTGTAATAACAGTGGTTGAGCAGGTCGAGCAGTGTGATCGCGTGGACTTGATCGCGATCGCGTCAGGTTAGTCAGGCGCGTGGGGGTGAGGTCAAATGGTCTTCGCGATCGCATGCAACTGGTTGCGATCGCGTGGGGTTGAGCTGTTGTGAAGAGCGGTCGCGTGGCTTATGCCACGATCGCAGTGAGTAAAGTTGGGGCTCGGGGAATTTTATTCTTCGCGATCGCGTGAGGACTTCTGCGATCGGAGTGAAGAAATAACTGGGCAGTTATAAAATAAACCCTTTGCGACCATTAACCCTTTTTACACCATTTTTGTACGGAAGGAAAGCTTTTGAAGCGATTTCAAAGAGGGAAAATCATCGTTCTTCATAGAGGTAAGTATTTTGGACCTTAAAACTTGATTATAGGTGTTTAATTCATGGAAATCAGTAGAAAAAGGTGGGGTTAGGGCTTGAGATTATGAGACCTTTAGGGGTCGATTTGAGGGGTCAAACGAACTCCGATTTTAGCGTTCTTCATATGTACGGACTCGTGAGATGACGAAGAACATTTTGGTATAAAAATTTCTGAGTTCCGATACGCGGGCCCAAGGGTCGGATTTTAACCGATTTCGGGCTTTGAGCTAAAACTTAAGCATAATTTGATGATAAAAATCTGAACTTGGTAGATTTGGAGCACTCGGGAGCTGATTCGAAAGGCAAGTGTATTGCGAAATAGTGTGCGGGCTAGTTTGAGGTAAGTAATGTCTTAAAATCCTGTCCTGGGGGTATGAAACCCCGGACTCTGCACCCTTTCATGGGTTTTGAAATGCAAAGGTTGAAACTTTGGGGATATATTCCTTACTTAGGCGACTATTGAGTTGCGAAACCGATTTTTAAGCCTACGCTTTAATTGTGTGTGTGTATATATATATATATATATATATATATTTGATATGAATTGGTCTGTAAGTCATGTTTGGGGCCTAGTGCCGATATGTTTACCCCTTGGGGGATGCTTTTACTATTTTTCTCACTGATATGTTATGATTTTTTACTCAGTCTTTTCTGTGAAATTGTTTTGACACTCAGAGTATTTTGATACTATTTCTTGAAAATGAAACATTATTTTTGGGTCGAGAACCCGATATATTTATGGACTGAAGGGAAAATTGAGAGTGTTTGACTGAGTGAGGCTACTGGCCTATATTGTGAGGATGTTATGATATGAGTGAGGCTGCTGGCCAATACTGTGAGTGATTTATGCCATGATGTGGCTTGTTTATAGCACTTGGGCTATAGGAGCCCCTATGGAGTCTGTACACACCCCCAATGAGCGCAAGTACCCAATGAGTGATGCCTGTGGGGCTTATGCTGAGTGATTGTGAGGTATTCTGATTGGCAGAGTGACTGTGAGGTTGCCTGATGGGCAGAGTGACTTCGAGGTTGCTTGATGGGCAGAGTGATGGTAAGGTTTCCTGATGGGCTAATACTGAAAGAAATTTGTTACGAGAAATGATTATAGCCCGAGTGGCATATTTATGATGATTTTTACTGAGTTTTCGAACTATGATTTACCTTGATTTTCAAACTGATTTTACTGAGAATTTTACTGAGACATACTGATATTATACTTGTTTTCAAAGGGTTTCTGGAAATTGGTTTTTGAACTTATGTACTTGATGAATACTACTTGGTGACTTGGTGTACTACTGTTTTGTGAATTGGTGTATTTGTACTGTGTTTTATAATTCTCAGACTGTGATTTATTTTCATTACTACTGAGTTGGCGTACTCATAAAGACTCCATGTGCCTCTGTGCACATATTCAGGTACCGATTTGGAGCAGTAGCTGCCTTGTTCGTTAGCAGCAGCTTTACGGGATTTCGAGGTAACTGTCCAGCGTCCACAGCTTCTCCATTTCCCTTCCTTATTCAGTTTGGCATTTCATTCCTAGAATTTATTTAAGACATTAGCAGAGTTGGTTTTATTTCATAGATGCTCGTGACCATGTTGACTCCAGTCTGGGAAGGTTTTGTTTAGAGTTGTTTAGACTATTATTGGGACGCTTAGACTTAATGAATTTATTTATTATTATGTTTGCTGTTACTATTGAATTGTAAAATATTATAATCGAACGAATGCGTAGTGATGTGATGGTTAGGCTAGCCTAGTTCCACGATAGGCGCCATCACGGCCTGTTAGGATTTGGGGTCGTGACAGAAGGTATATATGCAATTTTAAAAACAATTTTGAAAAAATTGGGTATCAACAACCAACAAGTTCGAAAACATCATATGAACATAGTTGATGCCTCAAATTACATTAAACAAAATTAAAAACATGAATCGCACCCCAATTCAAGCCTATTGAAACTAAGGAATTCCAACTTTTACCAACGACGCTGAAACCTTTCAAATCACATCCGATTGACCTCAAATTTTGCACACAAGTCACAAATGATACCACAGACCTACTCCAACTCTCGGAACCCCAATATGAGCCTGGTAACCACAAAGTCCACTCTCGGTTAAACTTTTAAATTTCAAACTTCCGCCATTTCAAGCCTAATTCAACTATAGACCTCCAATCAAAATCCGAACACGCTCCTAAGTCCAAAATGAGCCAACGGAGCTAACAGAACAATCGAAACTCCATTCCGGAGTTGTTTACACATAAGTCAACATCCGGTCAAACTTTTCAACTTAAGCTTTCAACCTTGAGACTAAGTGTCCCAACTCATTCTGAAACCTTTCTGGACCCGAACCAACTATCCCGGTAAGTCACATAGCAGCTATAGAGTAGAAAATATTTAGTAAATGGGGGAACGAGGCTGTAATACATAAAATAATCGGTCGGGTCATTACACTACTGTAGGTGAGATGGGTTCAACTGGTAGTTGACTCCATATAAGCCATACTTGTGTCGCAGAAGTAACATTGCAGGAGCGGAAAATATTTCGTACTTGCAATTTTGGGTAGAAACATAGAGGATCGAAGTTTATTCATTTTTCATCATTTTGGTTGAGTTGGAAACCTCAATTTTGGGAGATTCTGGAGGGATTCTTCACATGTTTGGTTTGGGTAAGTGTTCTATATCTGAAATTGGTTGTATTTCATGATTATATAGTTATTTCCATCATCTATTAGTGAATCAAATGGAAGAAATTGAGAATTTTGCATAATCTTTCAAAAATATAAAATGGAGATTTGAAGGGCGATTCATTATCGGAATTTGGTAATTCTTGTGTGATTGGACTCGTTATCAAATGGATGTTCGGATTTTATAATTTTTGTCAAGTTCCAAGGTGCGTGCTTGTTATTTGACTTTTGGGTTGACTTTTAGTTCTTGTTAAAGATTGAAGCTTTATTATCCGGAATTCTTTTCTATGAGTTTTTATTTATGAATTAATGTTATTTTGGTTAGATTTGAGCCGTCCGGAGTCTGTTCACTCAAGAAGGTCATTTTAGAGTAACGATCTAGCTTCATTGAGGTAAGTATCTTGCCTAATTTTATGTGGGGGAACTTCCCCTTAGGATTTGAGTCTTTGTGCTAATTATGTCATGTGAAGGCCTAGTACACAAGGTGACGAGTACGTACTCAGACTTATTTGTGGAAATTTGACTTCATAGTGCTCTTAGGTTCCTATGTCCATTAAATATGAAGTTGTTTTGTCATGTTAAATTCCTCATTTAGTAAATTCACCCTTACGTATCTTGATTGGGATTAATTGCTTCATTTTCTACCCTTATTGCTAATTAAACTTTTATGTGCCTTAACCGAAGTTGTTGCTCCCTTTTTATTGTCATGCTATCCTTTCTGTAATTGTTTAACCTTAATTGGAATCATTATTATCTCTTCCGTAATTGCTTAGCCTTAATTGAAGTTTCTTATCCCTTTTATTGTTGGCGTATTCTTATTTGGGTTCATTGATTCATGCTATCTCTCTTGACGTTGAATTGCACTTTCGTGGAATCATTGTTACACATTACCTCTCCCTTATTGAACTATTATTTTTAAGACTATTATTTCCCTGTTATGTCTTTCTTTGTGAGTTCTTTCTTCCATTTATTTGTGTTCTGTAGTTCTTGTATTGATTTACTTGGCGTATTCTCATGTTATTGTTATTGTAGCTGTTATATTCAGTGTTGTTGAGTCGAGGGATATACGTAGTTGTGATATTGCGACTGTTTTGAGGAAAATTGTGGCATGTAGGCACATATTGTGAAAGTCATTTATTTGAGTTGTTATGTTTTTGGCATACGTGTTTGTTGAGAAAATTGTTTATGTGTTTGCACGAGGTTTCTGTTGTGCGGTTATTATTTTGTTGCATGAGGTTTCTACCATGTGAATGTTATTGTGTTGCACGAGATTTCTGTCGTGTTGTTGTTATTGATACGCATGCGGTGGTGTAAGGCATGGGTGTTGAAATGCATGCGGTGAGATAAGGTGGGCTTGAAATACGTGGCTAGTAGGGGAACTACTAAAAGCCATGCAGTGTGATAAGGTGGGCTAAAATGCGGGATGCTATTTTGGAAAAATGATTTTAAAAAAACAAATATAAAGGCTCCCGCGGTGATATAAGGAAAATTATGATTCATTTACGATTTGAGACTATGAGGCGGTACCTTGGGAGTGCTCTTGCTGTCATTTCTCCTCATATGTGTACTTGTCTTTGATTGTTGTTTTCCTTAGCATACTATTAATTTTTTTCCTTCGTGTTGCATTATTTGATCAGCTTTGTGTAGCTAATCTTGTTGTGCCGGTCGCTGCTTAAAACTTCATTGTTTTTTCTGTTACATCGTGCATTTAGTGGTGATCGTTGCTTATGTGCCATTCATTGACTCTACTCTTATTTGTTGACTGGAATTATGGTAGAACAATTGCACAAGCATACACATAGTTAAATCACCTATATCAGTTTTAAAAGGTGAATCCTGACGACATTAACCATGATACATACTCTTGTATTCTTGCCTTATATGTGAGGATTGTTCTATTGGCATGTGAGCCATCCGTTGTAATGTGGGCATAAGATGCCAAGCGATTAGGGTTCATGAATTGGGACCCGTGAGCTATGATTATGATGTTTCGTACCTCGTTGAAATGCTTGAACAGATTTGCTGTGAAAGCGGTTGTTCTCATTGAGTTGTTGCTGGCTTTCCCTTTATTTGGTTTCCCCGGGCTTATACTGTAATTAGTACTCTACAACATTATTGCATGACTGCTTCATGTTGAAAGTTATTGTTACTAGTGTATCATTTCAAGTATTGTTATGTATCCCTTATCCTGCTTAGCTTTATATTAATATTGTTTCTTTGTTAGTTCATATACACACTTGTTCAGGTTTTTTAGTCCGGTAAGTGTCTTGATTGTCCCTCGTCACTACTCCACCGAGGATAGTCTTGATACTTACTCGGTACTGTTGTGGTGTACTCATACTACTCTTCTGCATATTTGTTTTTTCGCAGATCCAGGTGCTTCGGTTGTTTTTTATTATTAGTTGGCTAGTCGTGCTGTGGAGATTCAAGGTAAACCTATTGTCGCATTCGCAGGCCTCAGAGTCACCTTACATATTTTCATTATACTGTTTAGGTCCATCTGAACAGTTGTATTTTGGAATTTTCTAACAAACTCAGTAAAGCTTATGACTTGTACTACTAGTTTTGGGAATTGTAATTTGTATAAGATGTTTACCTCATATTTGATGGTCGAATTCTTCTAATTATGTAGTAAGTATTAGGCTTACCTAGTCTTAGAGACTAGGTATCGTCACGACGTCTTACGAATGGAAATTGGGGTCGTGAAAGAAGTATTTCCAAAGATGGACCATATGATATCCACCATTTGCAGAACCAATTTGGGATATGTTGTTCAAACAAGTTGGAACATAATTTAACTAAGAGTGTTTCCTATTAGGGTTCTCATATAGTAATGTTTTATTAAAACTTTCACTATAATGAATTTTACTGAGACTTTCTGTTCTGGATGAGTATGTTCCCTCTCCTTTAACGTACCAATTCCCCATTCATCAGAGGCCAATACCTTCTTTATAATTTTAGAGAAATTATGAATTTTCTTTGATAAAAATTTTGAATTCCAGTTGAACCGATAGATGAGAGAACCTTTGCCCGACTCGGATTAGCAAGTGTAAGACATGGAAGATTATTAACCGTCTACTTAATTCATTTGACTGATTTACTATGATCATCAGTCCTTGTTTTTGGATTCTTCTTTAATATTTCATAAAGAATTTAAGTTTCCTTAGCAAGATCCATTTTAAAAGGAGAAATATAATTAAAGCTTCATAAAAACCTTTGAAGCTGAGTCTTACCAGTTATAACATCCATGAATTTAGATGCAAATTCAATGCTTATCTGAATTGAAACTATTCTTCCATTTTCAATGTTATGACCTAAAAATCTTACATTGGTCTGAAAAAAAGTCACTTTTGGTTTAGAAATTGTAATGACCCCACTCGACATTTTGAGCATCTGTATTTCGCTCGGTAGTTTGAAAGCTCGAGTATCTCTGCATGATGTATTATGACTTGCGTAAATCATCGGTTTTTATTTTAAAGTTATCCGGAATCGTTTTGCAAGAATGAACTTTATGATTTAAGCTCTAAGTTGGAATAGTTGACCGAGTTTGATCTCTTAGCATTGGATCTTAGAATGGAGTTTCGTTAGTTCAGTTAGCTCCATTGGATGATTTTGGACTTAGGAGCCTGTCAGGATTTTAATTTGGAGGTCCGTGGTAGAATTAGTCTTGAAATGGCGGACATTTGGTTTTTGGGAATTAGGAGTGAACTTTTTTATATCGGGGTCAGATTTTGATTACGGAAGTTGGAATAGGTCCGTAATGTCAAATGTGACGTTTGTGCAAAATTTGAGGTCCAATGGACGTGTTTTGATAGGTTTCGGCATCAGTTGTAGAAGTTGTAGTTTTAAAGTTCATTGATTTTGACTTGAGGTGTGACCCTCGTTTCGAAGTTTTTATGCGTAATTTGAAGCCTCGAGTAGGTTCGTTTCGTCCTATAGAACGTTTTTGGTAAATTTGGCTCCATTTGGAGTTGATTTGATATGGTTCGGAAGTTTGGTTGCGATTCTAGAAGTTCTTGAAGTTTACTTTGATTATTATGCGTTTTGGCGTCCGATTCGTGCTTTTAGAGGTTATTTTGATGATTTGATCGTGCGAGCGAGTTCGTGTTGTTTTTCTATACCTAGGTGCATGGTTGGTTTGGAGCCTCGGGGCTCGGGTGAGTTTCAGATTGATTTTTCATGATTTTTTAGTGCTGGTGCTGGTGTCATCGCATTTGCGATGTTTTTGCTGCAAATGCGACTATCTCATTTGCGAAGCTGGGCTGCTGAGGCAGACTTCACATTTGCGAAGGTATTTCTCGCATTTGTGATATGTAGGTTGTTCGCATTTTCGATAATTTGGTCGCAAATGCGACCTCAGCAGGAAATATTCTAGTTCAATTTTGCGATGAGTTGTTCGCATTTGCGGGGTTCAATTTGAAAACCCCATGTCGAAAAATGTGACATCTGCAGCCTGCATATAGCTGAGAATTCTGAGACTTAGCTTCACTTTGTTTTATTTTGAACCCTAGCTTCGATGGGAGGCGATTTTCTGAAGCAGTTTTCATACCTAGTAAGTGGGTAAGTATCTCTAATCAATTCTCAACTACATTTCTTGATTTTACGTAAGATTTAACATCAAATTCATGAGAATCTAGGGAAATATTTGGGGATCTTGTCAAAACTTTGAAAAAAAAAATTTTGGGATTTGAGAGTCGAATATGACTCGGATTTGGAAACAAAATACGTATTTGGACTCGTGAGGCTATAGGTAGTCAAGACCTACCTTTGGACCCGGGTTTAGGCCGGGCGAGCCAGGGGTTGACCTTTGTTGACTTTTTATAAATTGTATAAAAATCACAGCTTTATCAATTGAAATTGTTTACCCTTGCATTGTGTGATGTATTTAAGTCGTCTTTGGCTAGAAAGAGCCCAGCGGAGGTGAATTTGTAAAGGAAAAAAATCTAAATTGAGTATTGAGTTAGCTGAATTGAGGTAAATGTCTTGCCTAAATTTGTTGAGGGAATTTTTCCTACTATGTTACATTATTTTCTACATGCGGGGGGTGATATATATATGAGGTGACGAGCATATATGCATGTGTCAGGGTTAACCATGCTCGGGGGTTAATTATGTTATAAATTGTGTCTTGTAGAATCATGTGACCTTCTTGCTTCATGCTTCACTTGACTCCTAGATACTAAGAACATAGTATTAAATGTTAGAAACTAAGACTTAGCTTATTATAACTTGATCAAATTTGATGGAAATTCTGAGAATACATTGATGTGTCTAATTCGTTCATCACTATGCGTAGTTATTAATATATTGCTACGACCGATATTCTTGAGATACTATATTATATACTTGTGTTGTAGATCATTCGTGAGATTTGTTGAAATACTTGAATAATAAGGTTCTTGCGGGTTTATTGATCTATTGTTGGCTTGGAAAGTTGTGATTGGGATTCATTTGGAAGATTTGTTTAAACACTCTCCTTGACGTTATTTTTGCTTCTTGTCTTATTTGTCATAATATACATATGCTTGGTAAGGAAGAGAGTAAAGCAAGAAGGGTGATATCGTGGGATTGTATACATATTATCATGTGAGGGAGAGTGTAAAGCACAAAGGGTGATGTCGTTCCATATCATTGAGAGTAAAAAAGCGAAGGGTGATGTCGTCCCATATTATTTGAGAGTAAAAGCACGAAGGGTGATGTCTTGCCATATTATTGAGAGCAAAAACACAAAGGGTGATCCCGTGCCATATCATTGGTGTGTAAAAGTACGAAGGGTGATGTCGTGCCATGTTATGTGATTTTAAAACACGAAGGGTGATTCTGTGACATTTCATTTATATTATCATGCTTTAAATTATCATGAGTTCATGGAACGATGGGTGTTCCCGTGCAGGCGAGGAGAGGGACATGCATTATATTGTTATATCGTTTCCTTGTGTATATGTTCATGCCTTTACATTGAGTTGTTATTGTCATATTTCCAACTTTTCATTACTGTTATCGGCATTTCTTGTCACGAGCCCGAATCCCAATCCGAGTCGTGATGGCGCCCAACGACGGGGTTAGGCAAGCCAACAATAATTACACCAATAGATACCTTCCCCAATTAGTTAAACAGTCAAAGATTCCCAATTTATAACGACAAACATGATACTAGCCTTGAGCGGAAATGAAACCCTAGTAGATACAAGCTGAAATAAAATGCACACATAGATATACATCCCAAAACCCCAAAATATAAATATACACTACGCGTGTGTGCCAGGAACTAGTGTCACGAGTGTCATGGGCAACTACTGAATATACAATGACTACAATATATACAGAGTCTCCGTCTGAATGAAATGAGCGGAGAAATGTAACAAAAGAGCTCCAGGGTGCTGCTAGGAAGTCGCCGAGAAAGCAGCTCACCGAGAAGTATGACCACGGTATCAATATCTAGCGTCGGCCTGATAGTCAGACGTGCCAGCCTCCGGACCTGTACAGTCAAGTACAGAAAAGAAAAGAAAGTGCAGCATGAGTACATATTAAATAAATATGTATCCAGTGAGTATCCCGCCTAAACTCGAAGAACTAGTGACGAGAGGTCGACTCGATACTCACTAGGGTCCAGCAGTAGTACCATGTGAAAAAAGATATGATGAAATACAGTATGCATGTCAGGGAAATAAGCAACAAGTACATATACTAAAAGCAGAGAAATCCAAACACCTACTGAACTTAAACAATAAAGCACTTTCAAGAGTAAGACCACCGAATGAAACAAAAATCACAAATTCTTTTAATC
>ML248214.1:2849-20856 GCA_005239495.1 Nicotiana undulata
CCTTGTGAGATTGGACCTTTCAGAGCCTCGTCGAGTTTTGGCTAATGTAGTTGCTCAGTCTTCATTATTGGGGGAGATTAAGGCTCGACAATTTAATGATCCCTGCCTTGCAGAGCTTCGGGATGCAGTGGTCCATGGCAGGGCCAAGGAGGTTACTTTGGGTAAGGATGGTGTCTTGAGACTCCAGGGCCGTTTATGTGTTCCTAATATTGATGGCTTGAGGAAAAGAATTTTGGAAGAGGCCCACAGTTCTCGGTATTCTGTTCATCCGGGTGCGACGAAAATGTACCGTGATTTGAAGCAGCACTACTGGTGGAGGCGGATGAAGAAAGATATAGTGCAGTTTGTGGCTAGGTGTCTCAATTGTCAGCAGGTCAAGTACGAGCACCAGAGGCCAGGAGGCTTGTTTCAGCAGATGCCCATTCCTGAGTGGAAATGGGAGCGCATCACCATGGACTTTGTGGTTGGGTTGCCTCGGACTTTGCGGAAGGTTGACGCGGTTTGGGTCATTGTGGATAGGTTGACCAAATCGGCGCATTTCATTCCTGTGGCTACTACTTATTCTACGGAGAGGCTGGCCCAGATTTATGTTCGCGAGATAGTCTGGTTGCACGGTGTGCCGGTGTCCATTATATCAGATCGAGGTCCTCAGTTCACCTCGCACTTTTGGAGAGCATTGCACAGTGATATAGGCACTCACATAGATCTCAGCTCAGCATTTCACCCTCAGACTGATGGTCAGTCGGAGCGTACAATTCAGATTTTGGAAGATATGCTCAGGGCTTGTGCGATTTATTTTGGTGGTCAATGGGACCAGTTCTTGCCTTTGACAGAGTTTGCATACAATAACAGTTATCAGTCCAGCATCGAGATGGCTCCATTCGAGGCTTTATATGGTCGGCGATGTCGTTCTCCGATTGGGTGGTTTGAGCCTGGCGAGGCCAAACTATATGGTACAGATCTGGTGAGAGACGCCTTGGAAAGGGTGATGATTATTCAGGAAAGGCTCCGTACAGCTCAGTCCAGACAGAAGAGTTACGCAGATCAGCGGGCGCATGATGTAGCATTTATGGAGGGAGAGAAGGTTATGTTGAAGATTTCGCCGATGAAGGGCGTTATGAGATTCGGGAAGAGGGGCAAATTGAGCCCCAGGTTTATAGGCCCTTTCGAGGTGTTGAGGCAAGTCGGGGAGGTTGCTTATGAGCTCGCTTTACCTCCCGCCTTATCGAGAGTTCATCCGGTATTTCATGTATCCATGCTCCGGAGATATCATGCCGATTTCTCTCACGTGATTGATTTCAGCACTATTCAGTTAGATGAGAAGTTGGGCTTCGAGGAGGAGCCAATCGCTATTATTGATAGGCAGGACCGCCAGTTGAGGTCTAAGAGAATTTCTGCCGTAAAGGTCCAGTGGAGGGGCCAACCAGTCGGTGAGGCGACTTGGGAGTCTGAGGAGGACATGCGGAGCAGGTATCCACAGCTATTCGGCACTTCAGGTATGACTCTACGTCCGTTCGAGTACGAACGTTTGTTTTAGAGGGGGAGATTATGATAACCCAAAAAGGGGTCATCCTATGTGCATCTAATTTGGACTGTGTTCCGAGGCCCGAAAGCCTCCATTAATCTCACCTCGATGTGTGTGCGCAGCCCAGGCGCGTAGCTGGGAAGCCTTTATGTGAAAAACTTGATTAAGAGTTAAATGTTTAGTAATTAATTGAATAAGGTTGACTTTGGTCAATATTTTTGGTAAACGGACCCAGATCCGTGATCCGATGATCCTGGAAGGTCCGCAGGAAAATATGGGACTTTGGCGTATGCCTGAATCGAATTCCGAGGACCCAAGTCTGAGAAATGAATTTTTAAAGAAAATTATTTTATGAAAATATTAAAGGCTTATGAAAATGAACCTTGATGTGAAACATGTGCTGTCGGGCCCGTATTATGATTTTGGAGCCCGGAACAGGTTCAATATGTGTTATATAAGTTATCTGTGAAATTTGGTAAGAAACAGACTTGATTTGATTGGTTTCGGATCAAAATGAGGAAAATTGGAGTTAATGAAGTTTTGAGATTTTTTAAAGGATTTGAAATTTGACTTGAAAGGTGAGTTTATGTTATCGAGGTCCGAATGAAATTCCGAGATCGAGAATAGTTCCGCTGTGTCATTTATAACTTGTCTGCAAAATTTGAAGTCATTCATAGTAGTTTAGGCCGGTTCGGCGCGTTGAAGTGAATTCTAGAATTTCAAGTTCTTAAGTTTTAATTCAATTTGGTTTTGGGGTTGAATTCTGAGTTTCGTGGTTGTTATTCAGGTTCCGGAAGTTCGAGCGAGTCCGTATCATAAATACAGACTTGTCGGTGCTTTTGGACGGAGTCCCGAGGGGCTCAGGTATGTTTTAGACCCCCGGGAGCTAAGTTGGAAAAATCAGAATTTCTGCCATTTGGTTTCCTTCTCTGCGATCGCAGAAGGTGGGTTGCGATCGCGGAGAAGGATTTTGCTGGGCTGTTGATTGTTCTATGCGATCGCAGCTTCCCCTTTGCGATCGCAGAGGTCTGGGTTCCACACCATCGCGATCGCATCCCGTTTCTTGCGATCGCATAGAGTCGCGTCCGGGGCCGGGTGAGTTTGTTCTTCACGATCGCAGGACCTATGCCGTGTCCGCAGAGGTATTGCCAGTTGGCCTTCGCGATCGCAGCACCTCTGCCGCGATCGTAGAGGTCTGGCCAGTTGGCCTTCGTGATCGTAGGCCCCTTGTCGCGATCGCAGTGAAGGAATCCCTGGGCAGTTTTATAAAATACGGGACTTAGCCTTGATCCTCCATTTTCATCTTCCTCTTCAAGATTTTAGAGAGCTTTTCAAGGGACCTTCCACCACTGTTATTGAGGTAAGTAAATTCCATAGTTTTACTAGTTTCAAACACTAATCCCTAGTTAAATTCACTACTAAATTATCTAAAATCATAGAATTAGATAGTAATTATAGGGTTCTTGAGGATTTTGTAATTTTCCATTTTAGGCCATGAAATCAAGTAGAAATCACACCTTAATGATCCTTAGGCTATAGGTGAGTGATCCCTTCGAGAATTTTCGGAATTTGACCATGAGAGGCCGGGGTTGGAAATTGGGAATTCTTCAAGAATGGCGATTTTATTGAATAACTAAGATAAGTTATCACATTGCACATGCATTGATGTTATTGTATATCTTTTGACTAGTTGCGAGTCCTCGGGTATAGAATTCGGAGTTTCGGGCGCAATTGTGGTCCGAGGGGTAGATTCGACACGAGGTGAGTCTCCTTTCTAACCTTGTAAGAGGGAATTGTCCCCATAGGTGATGTATATGCTATGTGTAACTTGTTTGGGGGCTACGTACGCGCCAAGTGACGAGAGTCCGTACGTAGCGGCTATTATTGTTATGTCCAGGTAGTTAGGCCCACATCATGCCTTGTATGTTTTTCCTGTAATGCCTTAAATATGTTTTTCTTGTAATGCCTGATATGTTTTTCTTTGTAATTCTTCATATGATTTGTTGTAATGCCATATGTACTACGAAATTATGTTTTGCATTGCGTTATTCTTCTGAGGCTTTATTGAAAAGAAATTGTGAAATATATAGGAGCGGGTCGTACGCCACGACGAAATTGAAAAGAAATCGTGAAATATATGGGAGCGGGCCGTACGCCACGACGGAATTGAAAAGAAATTGTGAAATATATGGGAGCGGGCCGTATGCCACGGAGGAATTGAAAAGAAATTGAAATATATGGGATCAGGTCATACGCCACGGCATTGTTGAAAGCAATTGAAATATATGGGATCGGGTCGTACGCCACGGCAGTGTTGAAAAGAAATTGAAATGAATATGGGATCGGGTCGTACGCCACGGCGAGTGTAGAAAGTACCTTATGGGAGCGGGCCGTACGCCACGGCAGATCTAAGAATTTGTGATTTTTGTTTCATTCGGTGGTCTTACTCTTGAAAGTGTTTTATTGTTTATCATATGCTATTAATGTATTTCATCATATTTTATCATATGTTATTACTGCTGGACCTTAGTGAGTATCGAGTCGACCTCTCGTCACTACTTCTTCGAGTTTAGGCGGGATACTCACTGGGTACATATTTATTTAATATGTACTCATGCTGCACTTTCTTTTCTTTTCTGTACTTGACTGTACAGGTCCGGAGGCTGGCACGTCTGTCTATCAGGCCGGTGTTGGATATGGATAGCGTGGTCATACTTCACGGTGAGCTGCTTTCCCGGCGACTCTCTAGCAGCACCCTGGAGCTCTTTTGTTGTATTCCTCTGTCCATTTCATTCAGACGAAGACTCTGTATATATTGTAGTCATTGTATATTCAGTAGTTGCCCATGACACTCGTGACACTAGTTCCTGGCACACACGCGTAGTGTATTTATATTTTTGAGGTTTCGGGATGTATATCCATGTGTATGTTATATCTCGGCTTTGTATCTACTATGACTTACTTTCGCTCAAGGCTAGTATCATGTTAGTTGTTAGAACTGGTAATCTCTGACTTGTTTAATTAGATGGGAAGGGTAGCACTTGGTGTAGTTTGCGTTGGCTTGCCTAACCCCGTCATTGGGCGCCATCACAACTCGGATTAGAATTCTGGGTCATGACATGTATAAACTTTGAATTAACTTGGAAATGAAAAGGAACTACTTACCTCTTGATGCTTGATGAAAATCACCCTTTGAAATCCTCCAAAATCGCCCCAACCAAGTGAAGGAATTGATGAAATGGCCAAAATCCCGTTTTTAAACATTCTGCCAAGATATTTACTCAGTGCGATCGCGGAAAATGCTTCGCGATCGCGAAGTACAATTTTCCAGCCCAAAATTTGCTCTTCGCGATCGCGGAGAACAATTGCCTAGCCTGCCCGGACAGCCTCCAGTAGAATATTCATAACGTTTTGCACATAACTCCAAATGACAAATGGTTAAATTTTCTGAAAGCTAGACTCAAAGATCTACAACTTTCATGTATTTGTCATCTTCCAATTCCTTATATATTTCTAGATATAATCTGGCAAAGTCATCCCATGTGCAACACAACCTTCTTCTTCATCTTTCCGGATACCCTGTAGTGTAACAGCCATATCTCTTTGTCCACAAATCCAAATCATGAATGGTTTACCTTTCTAGAAACTAGACACAAAGCTCTACAACTTTTATTTTGGTACCATCTCAACATGCCTTATATATTGTAAGATATGAGCCTCCAAAGTCGAGTCAGTGCAGCAGAATATTTCTTCTATGCGATCGCACAAGCATGCCTGCGATCGCACAGGCCTTTTTCCAGCTCCCTCCAAATCCTTCTCCGCGATCGCACCACTGAGGCCACGATCGCACAGACCAAAAATCACCCCTCCCATTTTCTCCTCCTCGATCGCACTACAAGGGATGCGATCGCACAGCACACTATAAACATCAGATGACAGCAGCAACAAAGTAGAGAAAAATGGCCCGAAACCACCCCGAAACACACACGAGACCCCCCGGGACCCCGTCCAATCACACGACTCAGTCCCACAACATCCCACAGACTTGTTTGAAGCTTCAAATCACATCAAACAATGCCAAAATCACGAATCGCACTAAAATTCAACTTTATGAACTTTGAAAATTCCAACTTTCACATCTGATGCCGAAACCTATCAAATCACGTCCGATTGACCTCAAATTTTGCACACAAGTCACATTCGACATTACTGACCTTCTCCAACTTTCAGAATTGCATTCCAACCCTGATATCAAAATTTCCACTTCCGGACGGATTTTCTCAAAAACCTTCAAATTTCTATCTTTAGCCAAATGACTTCAAAATGACCTCCGGACATCCGAATTCATTTCTGATCGCGCTTTCAACTCCTGAATCACCATACAGATATATTCCTAGACTCGGAATCCCGAACGGACATCTATAACACTGAGATGCCTTACAACCCAAATTTATGAAATCCTTCCAAGATGTTGTCTTCCATAATATACGCCGAAACACTCCCGGGTCATCCAAAACTCGATCCGTACATAGGCCCAAGTCTGAAATCATCATACGAACCTGTTGGAACCTTCAGATCCTGATTCCGAGGTCGTTTACTCAAAATTCCAGTCTTACTCAATTTCTTCAACTTAAGGCTTATGAAATTAATATTTTCCTTTCAATTCAACTCCGATCTTCCTGAATTTCAACTCTGACCATACACTCAAGTCACAATACCTGAAATGAAGTTGTTCATGACCCCCAACTATTGAACGACGCGCTGGATCTCAAAACGACCGGTCGGGTCGTTACAACGCCCCTCCCCAACAGGTATCACTCACACTGTTGATGATGCACGCAACGACGCCCTCGCATCTATTATGAGGAAAATGGAAGATATGGAGAACAAAAATAAAGCATTCCGCGACCAAATGAGGGAGCTCCAAGAGAGGGTTGATAAGATACCAAGCGCTCCAAAACTCCTGCCAAAATGGGACATCGGTTGGTTCGTAGAACAGCCATACAACAATGAGGCAGTGCCACATGTCGTACCCAAAACCTTCAAATTCCACCATATTTCAAAATATATGACGGCACAACGGACCCTGAAGACCACATCATCCATTACGTCACAGCGGCAAAAGGCAACGACCTCACCAAAGAACAAGTACCGTCGATACTATTAAAAAGTTCGGCGAAACCCTAACAAAGGGAGCCCTAACATGGTACTCACAATTATCAACACATTCTATAGTAACATTCGAGGAAATGGCCGACAAGTTCGTCACCGCCCATGCCTGGGCCAAAAAAGCAAAAGTCAGGGTGAATGACATATTCGCCATTAAACAATTGCCCGGCGAAGGACTCAAGGATTCCTCTCCCGGTTCAACAGAGTGAGAATGAGCCTTCCAAACGTGTCAGAGGGAATACCTGAAAATCTGACCAGCAAGAAGCAAGTGCAACTGGCCGTATAGTCGCCCTGTCGAGGTTCATCTCACGATCCTCTGATAGATGCCACAAATTCTTCAGTGTACTTAAGAAGGACAACGGACTCCAATGGAATTCTGAGTGCATCAATGCCCTAAGGGAATTAAAGGCATACTTGTCCTCGCCTCGCTGCTCGCCAAAGCAGAACCCTACGAGCGTCTCCTAATCTACCTGGTCGTATCCGATGTTGCGGTAAGCGCAGTCTTGGTCCGTAAATACAAAGGTACGCAATCTCCAATCTACTACATTAGCAAAATGTTGGTAGACGCCGAAATGAGGTATCCTCACCTCGAAAAGTTGGCCCTGGCATTAGTCATAGCTTCACAAAAGCTTAGATCGTATTTCCAATGCCATCCCATCTCAGTGGTCACAACTTTCACCCTAAGAAGCATCCTACATAAACCCGAGTTGTCGGGCAGGTTAGCTAAGGGGGCCATCGAGTTAAGCGAGTACAATATAGTATATCAGTCACGAACAACGATAAAGTTGCAAGTACTCGTCGACTTCAACACTAAATTAATGCCCGAGGTCGAATGGAAGCCTTTAGTACTTCCCCAAAGTTACCTGTCCTATGGGTTCTATACCCGATGGCGCCTCCAACGCGTCAGGATCTGAACTGGGACTCGTACTCGAGGTCCCGACAGGAAAATTCATCCTCCAGTCCATATGGTGTCCTGATATGACTAACAATGAGGCCGTAATTGCAGGACTAAAACTACCTCTCAAATATAGAGCACGACAGGCCATCCTCCGATGTGACTCACAACTCGTCAGAAATCAAGTCACAAGGACTTTCCAGATAAAAGAACAAAGGCTGCAAAATATCAGGTCGAGATTTGCAAGCTACTGCCCGAGTTCGACGAATGTCAACTCGACCAGGTACCTCAGGCATAGAACATCGAGGCAGATGGCCTCGCTAAATTGGCAGTGACTACCAAGAACATAAACAAAAAAGAGAACGTGGTCACTCTCCTCCATTCGTCAATATACCAAGTCGAGGTACGAACTGTAAACATGATTTGGGACATGCACAATCGTATTATATCATATTTGCAGGATAGAGTGTTCTCATCCGACAAAAAAGAAGCCAAGAAGCATCAAATGCAGGCGGCCAAGTACATCATCATCGACAGTGACCTATAAAAAAGAACGTTTGGCGGTCCCCTGGCAAAATTCCTAGGACCAAACCAAACGAGACGCGTCCTCGAAGAAGTAAATGGAGGCCATTGTGCAGCACACACCGGCAATAAATCCCTCGTTAGATGCCTCATACGAGCGGGTTACTACTGGACCACCATGAAAAAGGAGGACGCCAACTTCATTAGAAAGGCCGAGCAATGCCAAGAATACGCCCCCATGATTCAACAAGCGGGCGAGCACCTCCACTCAGTCACCTCGCGTTGGCCTTTCATCAAATGGGTAATGGACATCGTCAGACCCCTTCCAACGGGACGAGGTAATGTACAATATTTTTTGGTTTAACTGGCTATTTTCCCAAGTGGGTAGAAGCAGGTGCATTCGCCCAAATACGTGAACAGTAAGTTATCACATTCATATGGAGAAACATCATATGCCACTTCGGCATCCCCAAAGAAATCAGTTGTGATAATGGACCCCAGTTTACTGGAAAAAAGACTATTGAATTCTTCGAGAAATGGCACATCAAGAGAATACTCTCCACGCCATATCATCCCGCAAGCAATGATCAGGCGGAATCCTCAAACAAAACAGTATTGAACATCATGAAAAAGAAGCTTGAGAACGCCAAAGGACTGTGGCCGGAATTACTACCAGAAGTGTTATGGGCATACCGTACCACGCCAAAGACAAGCATAGGAGAAACACCATACTCACTAGTCTATGGGACTGATGCAGTAATACCGGTCGAGGTCGGTGAACCAAGTCTAAGGTACTCAAACGACAGCGGGCCAAGCAACGACGAAAGCTGAAGGCAAAACCTCGACGAAGCCTAAGAGAAGAGAGACATGGACTACATAAGAATAATAACTCATAAACAACAGGCAGAACAGTACTACAACCAGAAAGCCAAAGTCATGCCGCTCAAGGTCGGGGACTATGTACTCAAAGTCAAAAACACAAACGAGCAAAGACCCACGAGAAGGCAAACTGGGAACCAATTGGGACGGCCCATACAAAATCACGGTGGCAAGAAAAGGGTCATTCCAACTAGAAACAATGGAGGGGAAACTAATGCCAAATAATTGGAACTTCACCCACCCCAAATACTTCAACTTCTAAGGACAGACGTCCTCCAAGTCGTACTCTTTTTCCCTCTCCCGAGTTTTGTCCCAATTGGGTTTTCTCGGGAAGGTTTTTAACGAGGCGACGAAGAGGGAATCTCGAAGTTGGGTATAATTGCATCTCTTGACCTATCAACTACTTATCCAGGTCGACCAATGAAGGGACAAGATAAACCGAGACTTCTCGAATGTATGTAGGAACTAAACAGAAACAGGTAACACTCTCTAATGAATGAATAAACAAAGCAATATATGATATTCTTACATGAATCCACCAAGTTTAGACATCAATCCAACGCATGAAATGTACATTCGACCTCGCTCGAATCAATTTTCAAGTCCGCATTCAACATCATTCGAATCGACTTATATTCGGCATTGTTTGAATTAACTTACATTCGACCTCGCTCGAATCATTTTTCAAAACCGCATGCGACATCATTCGAATAGACTTATATTCGACACGGTTCGAATTAACTTACATTCGACCTCGGTCGAATCATTTTCAAGTCCGCATTCAACATCGTTCGATCAGCTTATATTCGACACTATTTGAATTAACTTACATTCGACCTCGCTCAAATCAATTTTCAAGTCCGCATTCGACATATTTTGAATCGACTTATATTGGACACCGTTTGAATTAACTTACATTTGACCTCGCTCGAATCATTTTTCAAGTACGCATTTGACATCGTTCGAATCGACTTATATTCGAAATTGCTCGAATTAACTTACATTCGACCTTGCTCGAATCATTTTTCAAGTCTGCATTCGATATCGTTCGAATCGATTTATATTCGACACTGTTCGAATTAACTTACATTCGACCTCGCTCGAATCATTTTTCAAGTCTGCATTCGACATTGTTTGAATTTAACTTACATTCGACCTCCTTCGAATCATTTTTCAAGTCTGCATTCGACATTATTCGAATTACCTTATATTCGACCTCATCCGAATTAACTTATATTCAACCTCACTCGAATTATTTTTCAAGACTAACATTTGACCTCATTCGAATCAAGTTATATTCCACCTCGATTGAATGTCTTAACGACTGACGGCGTTCAGACCAACTAAGAAGCAGGGACTCTTACAAAGGGAGACATTCACAGAAAAGCAAAAAGAGCCGAAAATACACAACAAAATGTAAATTGATCCATTCAAATCATTCCATTCCAAAAACATCTTATAAAGGGCTTGAAAGACGCCCCCACAAAAAAAAGAGGCAAAAATAAACAAAGAGCAAGTAGAAAGAATTCACACCGCACCGTCCCCTCCATCACCAACGTCGCCAGCGTACTCATCATCGTACCAAGGATCGGAGGCAATCCCGTCTAAGTCATCTTCATCATCGTCCATGCATGGCGTACGGGGGTCATAACCACATGCGTCACGAGCTGCACGTGCCTTGACGCAAGCATCCCCGGACTCCGCCTCGGAAACATTCTCGGTCGTCATCAGAGCCCTGCATATATCAAGTTGGGCCACAACATGAACCCACTTTTCTTACAACTCCCGTGACACACTAGGATCGGTAGAAGTATGAGAAGTAGATGGCTGGGCCTGCTGTTGCACCCTCTAAGATTTTAGGGAAGCGATCTACTTGTTCAGGTCTGATAGCTCTGCCTCCAAACCACCTCTCTGCTCTTCAAACCTCGCTTCCTTAAGCGCCGATGTTTCTGACTCACTAGTCCGCTCGGGCCTGCATATGTGGAGGGTACCCCCAAGTGCAGCTGCCTCCGCCACGGCAGCCATCCTGGCCCTCTCAACCCGCTCCAACTCCTCAACTCTGGCGGTCAAGTCGCTCCTCAAGTTGATGGCCCTAGCTTCACTCTGCTCGAGCTCGACCCTTAAGCACGCCACTTGAGCTTGAAGGTCAGCATTTTCGGCCATTACTCCCTTGCTCACCTCGAGCTCGTCTTCTTTAGATTTCAGCGCCCCCTCAAACACGTTGCACCTACCAATGGTCCTCATGAGCTCACCGTCCTTCTCCCTCAGCTCCGCATCTTTTTGCTTGAGCTCATCACGAAGCGTCTGAATTTGGTCATCCTTGACAAGTATGTTGACCAGCGTTCGGTGCTTAGAATGGTACTCTCTGTACTTGGATTCCATCTTCTTGTAGAGGGTTTTCCATTGCTTTTCCCGCCGATCATGCTCAATCTCCAAAATAAGGGTCTGGTATATAAAAGAGTATGGATCAGCAGAGGCAAACAACACAAAAAAAGTGAATAAGTTAAAACGTGGAAGGAAAACTTACTCGCAGGGCCATGCCGGAGATGCCCAGTGATAGGTCCACATCCTTAAGCATCTGCAGCATCTTGTTCTCAGAATTTGCGCACAAAGGAGCGGAGGCCGGAACCACCTCTTCTGAGTTAACCAAGAGTTTATAATCTACGGGGATGACAATGTTCCGGTTAGACCCCTCTGTCCTTACTTCAACTTGTGTGAACCTCTCTTAAAAGGACCGCACCTTCTTAGGGTCAATGTCGGAGCCCGACCCATCATCTCTTATGAGGACGGTTTTATCTCTCTCATTCGCTGATGACGAGCCAACTTTAGCCGCTCCTGCACGTTCATCCCCCGTTCTGGACCCTTCCGCCTCCGACGGCCTCTCCTCTATGGCGATATCCAGCGTAGGAGGAGCCTCAATGCCTAGTGGAAGCACCGACTCTGCATCCAAAAAAATCGGTCTCTCAAGCACATCCTCGGCAGCGCTGACCCTGCCAGTCTCTACTCTCCGCTTTTTCAGCGGTGTCGCCTCCTCCTCCCTGGGAGATGACTCGTCGATCAGATGCAAAATTGGGCGGGTAGAGGCCTCAGCTGATATAACGGCCACCCGTGGGCTGGTGTCACCTAATGGCTGAGTGAGGGTTTGATCACTCTATAAGGACTCGGCCAGTATGATTTGCATCCCGACTGAGGCGATTGCCTAGCGGAATGCAGGCACGGGAGCCTTCGCCTTCTTAGAAGCTCGTCGACCTAACACAAAAAGAGAGCCATGTCAAAGAACCATAGTAAATAGCAATAAGACATAACAAAGACGAAATGGTTGTAAGACTGAAATCCAACTTACCGGTCGAAGGCTTGGGCCCAAACCGCTTATTGAAGGATGCCCAATCACGAAAAGAAAGAAAAATGTGATTTGGATAATAGCTCCCACGGTGTAAGGCAGGACGCGGGCTACCGAGTCACTAATGTCAATAACTAGGGGAGGTGGTCATCTCGCAGCTTGAAAAGGAAAATAAGTCAAACAAAAAAAACAACAAAGAAGAGTGATTAAGCATACTTCAAATAGTAAAAAGACTTATTATTGAAGTTCCATTGCTCAGGAAATCCACACAGGTTTGCCACCACGTGCTCGATTTTTATGTAGAAGTAGCTGAACCAAAATCGGCGGTTTTCCTTATTTTCCATCCCCGTCACCAACCCTTTGGTTCCACGGTGGCGAAGATTAATCATTGTACCTCTGTAGAAGCTCGGTGCGAAAAGGTGCAGAAGGTGACGAACGAAGACTTTGCAGCTGGCCAACTTCGCGAATTTCGTCAACATGAGGAAAATTTTGTAAAGGTAAGGGGAAAACTGTGCCGGGCAGACGCCTTAAAAACGACAGAACTCTTTCCCTAATGGAAGAAGGGGAAGAGTGTAGCCTACCAAGAACGGATAGGTGTAGAATGCGCAATACCGGGCCGATGGACCTGTATCACGTCGACCCCCGCCGAAACGATATCAATGTGAGCGGGAATGTGGTATTTAGATATGAGGGCTAAGATCTCATTCGATCCTATCTCGGACAATACCAACTCGGGGTCTGGAACGGGCTCTTTTGGGAAGTCGTCCCTAGAAGTGGGGTTGTGTGGGATAACCTCCTCCACAGTGGGAAAGATTTCGTCTTCCACAACCATGGGCTCACCTCCACTAGAAGGCATGGCCACCGAAAATGGGGTAGCATCAGAGACTATCTCAGATGTGAGTCGAGTTGGTCATTTTTCAATAGCGCGTATGCGGTGGGGCCGGAAAACAAAGAGTATCGACGGAAGAAGAAATAGGAAGCAAGAAATGAGGAGTAAGAAGAAATAGGAAGCAAGAACTGATGAAGAAGAAGAAGCAAAGTGTAAAAATGAAGTAGGAAATGCGAAAGATTTATTTAGCAATCCCCCTCCCTCTATTTATAAAGAATTGTGGTTCCCTAATCGACGCAATTAACCGCCAGTAGTGCTAAAACCGAAGCGGCAGAGGCTCGAGAAACGATGTAGTACATTGGGAAGATGCGTAATGATGATGCACGTGGACGTGACATCATCCCACGCCAGCCACGTCGATCATGACCTTTGGGACGGCATGTCTCCATTTCGACATTGATCACTTCCGCTCAGTTATCACATCGGAATTTCTCCATACCGGCTGCTGATAAAGTCCGCTCACCGAGATCGTCCAAGAAGACGATCTCAGTAAGCAAAAGGACTAACTATATGGGTTAAAATCAGGCTAGGCTTAGCGGATGTAAATGAACGAGCTATGGCCGAGGTAGAGCAAGGCCAGTTAGCGAGGAGTCTCCAAGTGAGAGACCAGGATCGAGGTCGAGTAGAGAACGAGTAGTAGAAATGGTTAAAATAGTGTTAGAATTGTGAAAAGGAATATTCTACTGAATATTCCTTCAATTGTACTTTTTAGGGTTTCCTAGGAATTTCTCTTATAAATAGTAGTAAGAGATAGGTAACAAAAAGGTGATCTTCACTTTTCTGATAAGAGCATCTTGTAAAAGGTTGACTATCAAGAACATATACAAAAGTTTGTCTTGTCAACCCTGTTTGGTTCTCATTGTTTATTCTACTTTTCTACTCACAAGATCCAAGAACATTTTATCCATCTTCATAGTTTATTGTAACACGTTGCTGTCAGAAGAAGGAATGTCACGATCCGAAATCCCGCCTTCGGGCCATGACTGCGTCTAACGTTGAACCCGCTAGACAAGCCAACGTTTGAACTAAATAAAACTCATTAACAACTAAAACGAACAAGATAACTAAGGCATCGATGGTCAACAATATGAAGGTTAACAAATTACCAAAAATAATATAGCAACTTTGAAATAAAACCCATATACAAATCCCAGAACTGGTGTCACATACTCACGAACTGTCTAAGAGATTACTAAAAACAAAGGTCTGAAAATAAGTACATAGGACTGTCTTTGAAATATAAAGTAAGACAGAGCTGAAAGTGAAGAGTAGAAGGTGACGCCAAGGCCCACGAACGTCTGCGGGTCTACCTCGATGTCTCCTGTATGAACTGATGAGATGCTCCGACCGTCAGTGATCACCGGGTCCGGCTGCGTAGTCTGCACAACATAAAGAAGTGCAGGTGTAGCATCAGTACAACCGACCCCATGTACTGAGTAAGTGCCGAGCCTAACCTCGGCGAAGTAGTGACGAGGCTAGGACCGACAACAATATATGTACCTGTGCAATTCTATATAATAACAGGAAAATATCGACGGAAATAAGCAAGTAAGACAGATACGGGGAGAACATGCTGGGGGTAAAAGGGGCAACAAAATGCTAGCACAGTAGAACAGGGTAATAACTGAAGTGTAAAAAGTAAAAAGCAGAAATTTAACATCTCAGGACAGATAATGAACAGCAAAAGGCACGGCATGTCCCCTCGTGCATAACCTCACAATCACCCGGCACGGAATGTCCCCTTGTGCATAAATAGTAACACTCGGCACGGAATGTCCCTTCGTGCAATAAATAATCAACGATCAACAGGGCATGTCCCCTCGTGTGATAAATAACAAACAATCAGCACGGCATGTCCCCTCGTATAATAACTAATAAACGATCAACGCGGCATGTCCCCTCGTGTGATAAATAATAAACGATCAGCACGGCATGTCCCCTCGTGCGATAAATAATATAAAAGCACCAATATAATGTGAAAATCAACAATAAGAAGTCTCAAGTGTTTGGAAATACTCAATAAAATTCTATCGTCTCGGCAAGGGACTCAGCTATAACCAACTTCGCATCGGAAATACAATTTCAACAGTAAAAGCCTCAACTGAAACAAATAACACAATAACTCCCCATGTCATGAAACAACATCAATGTATCACTTCTAAATCACCAATTACTCATAGTACAGAGAATATTAAGAACACGGTATGATTCATCACAATTGACTCACAGGCATGCTTGACCGCAACATATAGGCACTCGTCACCCCGCCTATACGTTGGACATGAATTACACATAGCAAATAAGACTCTATACCTAATCCCTCAAGCTAAGGTTAGGCCAAACACTTACCTCGGCTCCAAAAATGCAAGTCAAGCCTCAATCACAGCCTTGCCTCTCGAATCCAACTACGAAACGATAATATCTTGACATAATTGACTTAATAACATCAATAATTATTCAATAACTCAATCCCAAAGCCTAATTATACATTTTCTATCATTCTTCCAAAAATACTAAAATTCTACCCCGGGTCCGCTTGGTCCAAACACAAGGCTCGGACCAAAACCCGATCACCCATACCCTCACGAGTTAGAATATATAATTTATCTTAAGATTCGACCCCAAATTGAGGTTGAATTCCCAAAAATTCCATAAACCTAACTCTACCCAAAAAACCCTAATTTCTACCTTGTTTTCATGAGTTTAGGCCTAGGTTCTAGTGATTAGGGAAGGAAAATGGAAGAAATTGGTGTTAGGAACACTTACCCAAATGGTTATGGAGGAGAAGATGGCTTGGAGGTCTTCAATGGGGCTTGGAGAAGAAGAATGAAGTGAAAATTATGAAAAATCCCGTATGGTATTCTGTTTTGGGGTATTTTAATAACTGGGCAAAAATACCCTTCGCGTTCGCGGGCCCCTGGCCGCGTTCGCGAAGGGTTGACTAACCTGACCTACGCGTTCGCGAGTCCTTGGCCGCGTTCGCGTAGGTTTGACTCCACTGGCCTACGCGTTCGCGAGCATAGGGCCGCGTTCGCGAAGAACAAACTACCCAGCCCCCCAGACCCCAGCCTAACACTACGCGTTCGCACCCCTGGGGACGCGTTCGCGTAGAAGCACTGTCCAGTGCTCCGCGTTCGCGTCTCCCTCTACGCGTTCGCGTAGAGTAAAATCCCAGGCCACAATAATTACCCTTCGCGTTCGCGAGCCCTTGGCCGCGTTCGCGAAGGGTATTACACCAGACACCAGCAAATCATCAAAAACACCAGATTTTTCCACTTTGCACACTCCGATAGCTACCCGAAACTCACCCGAGCCCTCGGGACCCAAAACCAAAAACACACACAACTCCCATATCATCATACGGACTTATTCAAGTAATTAAACCACCAAAACAACATCAAAAACAATGAATTAAACTCCAAAATCTATAGAATTTTCTCAAACTTCATAAACTTCTAAATTTCCTATTTTTTATTTGAAACACGTCATTTCAAGTCCGTTTTACACCAAATTTCACAGATAAGACAAATAACATATAATAAACCTGTTTCGGGCTCCGGAACCATAATACGGGCCCGGTAACACGGTTTTCACATAATTATTCATTTTCAAATTCCTTTATTATTTTTAGAAAACAATTTTCTTGAAAAATTCATTTCTCGGGCTTGGGACCTCGGAATTTGATTCCGGGCATACGCCCAAGTCCCATATTTTCCTACGGACCCTCCGGAACCATCACATCACGGGTCCGGGTCCATTTACCAAAAATGTTTACCATAGGTAACTTTATTCATTTAATTATCATAAATTCCATTTTTCATCAAATTTCAACATAAAGACTTCCCGGCTGCGCACGAGGTGAGATTAACGGAGGCTTTTGGGTCATCACAATCTCCACCTCTAAAACAAACGTCCGTCCTCGAACGGACATAGAAAAGTACTTGAGTCTGAGAAAAGATGGGGATAACGACTCCTTACATCGGACTCGGACTCCTAAGTAGCTGCCTCGGCAGGCTAACCTCTCCACTGAACACGGACTGAAGGATAACTCTTCGACCTCAACTGACGAACCTGCCTATCTAATGTAGCTATCGGTTCCTCCTCATAATTCAGATCCTTGTCCAACTGGACACCGCTGAAGTCAAGAACATGAGATGGATCTGCAATATACCTCCGGAGCATGAATACATGAAACACTGGATGCACTGTTGATAAATGTGGTGGCAAGGAAAGTCTGTAGGCCACCTCCCCTACCTTGTCCGAAATCTCAAATGGACCAATATACCTAGGGCTCAACTTGCCCTTCTTTCCGAATCTCATCACGCCCTTCATAGGCGACACTCGAAGGAACACCTGGTCTCCTACCATGAAAGCCAAATCTCGAACTCTACGATCTGCATAACTCTTTTGCCTGGACTGAGTTGTACGAAGCCTATCCTGAATAATCTTCACCTTATCCAAGGCATCCTAGACTAACTCAGAACCCAATAGCCTAGCCTCTCCAGGCTCAAACCATCCGACTGGAGACCGACATCGCCTACCATACAACACCTCATACGGAGCCATCTGAATGATCGACTGGTAACTGTTGTTGTAGGAAAACTCTGCTAAGGGAAAGAACTGATCCCATGAACCACTAAAGTCGATGACACAAGCTCGCAACATATCCTCCAAAATCTGAATAGTCCGCTCGGACTGCCCGTCCGTCTGGGGATGAAATATTGTGCTCAACTCAATCTGTGTGCCCAACTCTCGCTGAAATACTCTCCAGAAATGGGAGGTAAACTG
>ML248216.1:7169-91372 GCA_005239495.1 Nicotiana undulata
AATGATGTAAAGTAAAACCCTCCCCGATCACGAATCATACCTGTGACTCGGGAGCCGATAAAAATAGTAGTATAATTCTTCCCTGATCACGAATCAACTCAAGGGCTGGTAAAATAAGTCTGATTTCTCCCTGATCACGAATCAACTCAAGGGCTGGTAAAATAAGTCTGATTTCTCCCTGATCACGAATCAAACCTGTGACTCAGGGGCTGATAAATATAAGTGTAATTTCCTCCTTGATCACGAATCAAACCTGTGACTCAGGGGCCAGTAATGAAAATATAAGTTCTCCCCGATCACGAATCATACTTGTGACTCAGGGGCCATGAATGCATATATATATATGTGTATATGTAGGCACCATGGTACCGACTCATCAATGCTCAACGGGATCGGATATTCGCATCTCTCTTGATAGTCAAAGTTAGGATTTTATACCATATTATCCTCTTTTCTCATAATATCACCATGGTGGAATAATTCAGGTATAGGAAGGATTTACAATCAGCTTCATTTTTGCTCAATAGCTCAGGATCAAGATTTATCTCATTTACTTCGTTCTCTTTATCAATTATATCAGGAGTAACACAATTAATCAATTGATGAAATTCATAATTCTTATCTGAATAATATGTACATTTAACTCAAAGCTATCATAGCTCCATTTCATCATATATCGACAAATAACTTGTATAAGGCATCAGATAATATCAAACAAACAGCTAGAACATGCTCGTGGGTCCTACGGTTACCCAACATACAATATAGATGCCACGTACGGACTCTCGTCACGTGGTACGTACGCAGCCCCCTCAACAATCACAATTAGCACCAAGGAGCCTAGGGGACGTTTCTCCCTTACAAAGTTTGGAAAGGAGACTCACCTGGACAAGTACTCCTCCGGTCTATGGACAAATCGACAAGCCACACGAGTCCTCCAAATTACCCTCGATGGCTCGCAATTGGTGTTTTCAACTCCGAGCCTCGGCGTCCGAAAAATTACGATTCTTGAAGAAATGCGCTGCACGTCGTCTAAGGATCAAGATTAACTCAATTAATCATCCTATAATAGCTCAAAAATCAGATTTTGAATTTTCTCAAAAACCCTCTTATGATTTTTCTTGAATTATGAAAGTGGGATTCCTCAAGAATCGAAGTTATAAACATGCGGGAAGACAAAGAATCACTTACCTAAGTTAATCACTCGCTAACCCAGATCTGGAGCTCTTGGGGGTCTTAACAATGGAGGAAAAACGAGTTTGGAAAGAAAATTAACGGAGTGGGCCTTTTATAGAACTTCCCAGCAGTTCTCGCTCCTGCGACCTTTGGATCGTAGGTGCAGACTCGCACCTGCGTAAAATTTGTCGCGCCTGCGATTGGCCTGGACCCTGGGGAAGGTCGCTCCTGCGGACTTTTGTTCGCTCCTACGGAGTCGCGCCAGCGAGAGGAAGGGTCGCCCCTGCGACCTAGGCCGCTCTTGCGATGGATTGGCCGCTGGTGCGAGCCTCGCGCCTGTGGCTGATGGACCGCAGGGGCAGTCACACCAGAAACAACCCCCCACCAGCTATTAATTGCTTGTTTTTTACCACGATTGGGGTCCGGGAGGCCCCTGGGCCCACCCGAGCCCCCGACAAATTATACCAACAAGTCCCAAATCATAAGACGGACTCGCTCGAACTCTCGGAATGCTCAAAACATCGTCCAAACTAGAAATCACTCTCCAAAACCCCTTAGTTTCAAACTTAAGTTTCAAGAAAACTTCAATGGCTCACAAATTTTCCGAACGGGTCTATACTTCTCGGAATGACCCCAAATTTTGCGGACAAGTCATAAATGACTATACGGAACTATTTCCAGTTGCGGAATTCCATTCGGACCATGATATCATGAGGTCCAATTCCAGGCTGAATTCTAAATCATATGAAATCCTGAATTCCAATTCAGGTGCCGAAATACTCCCGGGTCACCAGAAACCCAAGTCGAACATACGCTCAAGACCGAATATATCATCCGGAGCTGTTGGAGCTGTCAGCACTCGATTCTGAGGTCGTTTGCTCAAAATGCTGCTCGAAACCAAAATTAGCCAAATAGGCTAGCCTTCAGGAACCAAGTGTTCCTGAACTGGCCAAATCACTTCTAAATCTCGAACTATATGCCCCCACAAATCATAAGGCACGAGTAGCCGCTATGGAAAGAGTCATTTACGGGAACAGAGTCGCAACACACAAATCAATTTAAATATGGACAGTACATAATAAGAGTCACAACAATCACATTATACGACTCAGTGGCATGCTTGACACCAACGTATAGATACTCGTCATCACACCTATATGTCGTACTCAATACTAACATGTAGAAAATAAGAGAACAACACCTATTCCCTCAAGCTAAGGTTAGGCCAAACACTAACCTCAATTCTGCAGGCCACTTACTGCTCAATTATAGCTTTTCCTTTCGAATTCACCTCCAATACGCTCGAATCTAGTTATAATTAGCTTGATATCATTAATTAATACTAAAGGAAGTAATTTTACTAAAAAATATGATTTTTCCTAAGTTTTCTCAAAAACCGTTAAAACACGACTCCGGGCCTGCTTGGTCCAAACTCAGGGTTCGGATCAAATTACGTTTACCCATTCACCCCCGAGCCCGAACATGTAATTAGTTTCGAAATTCGACCTTTATTCAAGGTCAAAATTTGATTTTTACAAAATTCCCTAATTCTACCCAAACCCTCAACTTTTACCATGAAAATTGTTGATTTTTGATTGAAAAGTGATGAAAAACATTGGGTAATTGAAAAATAAGAGTTTAGAATTGTTTACCAACACTTGGGGGATGAACTTGTGTGAAGAAAATTGCCTCTAGGTCTTTGTAGTTCGAAAATATGAAAAAATGGATGCTGCCCGAGTTAGTTATGTGAAGGGAGGCGTTGGTGTTTTAATAGGTTATGGTTGCTGTGAATTTTTTTTTTTTTTTGAAGAAAAAGCGTGGAGCACTAGTGCACCAGAAACTGTTATGACAGCAGATTGTTTTTACAAGTTAAAAACATCCCGAAGTGTACTTGAAACTCACCCGAGCCCTCGAGGCTCTAAACCAAACATGCACGCAAGTCTAAAAACATCATACGGAGTTGCTTGTGCGATAAATTCATGAAAATAACATCTAAAACTATGAATTTAACCTCAAAACTCATCATTTTTCTCAAGAACACTTAAATTTCACTATTTCTCAACCGGACGTCCGAATCACGTCAAATAAACTCCGATTCTCACCAAATTTCACAAATAGTACTTATATACTATAACAACCCTGTACCGGGCTCCAGAACAAAAATACAGGCCTGATACCAATGGTTTCAAACATAAATTCCTTTTTTTATTTCATTAATAATTCAGTAAAATTTCAAAAAATGATTTTTAAGGCTTGGGACCTCGGAATTCAATTCCGGGCACACGTCCAAGTCTCATATTTTACTGCGGACCTCTCGGGATCATCGTAACACAGATCCGGGATCGTTTACTCAAAATATTGACTCAAGACAACTAAAACCAAATTTTAAATCTAAAACTTATTATTTTTTATATTTTCACATAGAAGCTTTCCGGTTTCACGGTCGGACTACGCACACAAAATGAGGTAGTTAAAATCAATCTTTTTATGACTAATAAACCTAGAATGGAGTATTAATTCATAAAATGACCCCTTGGGTCATCACAATATCCACCTCCAAAATAAACGTTCGTCCTCGAACGGACATAGAAGATTACCTGAATTGGCAAACAAATGTGGATATCTACTCTGCATGTCCAACTCGGACTCCCAAGTATCTGACTCAACGGGATGACCTTTGCACTACACTCAAACTGAAGGATGACTCTTACAATTCAACTGATGAACCTGCCGATCTAAAATGGCTATCGGCTCATCCTCATAACTCAAGTCTTTGTCCAATTGGACAGAGTTGAAATCAAACACGTGGGAAGGGTCACCATGATATTTCCGGAGCATAGACACATGGAATACAAGATGAACTGAGGATAACCCTTGAGGCAACACAAGTCTATAAGCTACCTCCCCCACCGACCCGATATACCTAGGGCTCAACTTACCTTTCTTCCTAAATATCATAACACCCTTCAAGGGTGATACCCGAAGCAATCCTCTCTCTCCAACCATGAATGCAACATCACGAACCTTACGATCGACATAACTCTTTTTCCTAGACTGAGCTACACGAAGTCTCTCCTGAATAATCTTGACCTTATCTATAGCCTCCTGAACTAAATTTGTACCCTAAAATCGAGCCTCTCCCGGCTCAAACCATCCAACTGGCGATCTACACCGTCTACCATATAATGCCTCGTCAGTAGCCATCTGAATACTCGACTAATAACTATTATTATGAGCAAACTCCGCTAACGACAAGAACTGATCCCAAGAACCTCCCAATAACAAAAGCGCGAAGCATATCCTTACAAATCTGAATAGTACGCTCGGACTGCACATCTCTCTACGGATGAAATGTTGTACTAAACTCACGCTGAACTTCCCTTCAAAAGTGCAAAGTAAATTGCGTACCCGATCAGAAATGATAGACACGGGCACACCGCGAAGGCAAAAAATCTCTCGAATATATATATCTCTACTAACCGCTCCAAAGTATAAGTACTTTCCACTGAAATGAAATGTGCTGATTTAGTCAGCCTATCCACAATAACCAAAACTGCGTCAAATTTCCTCTGAGTTCGTGGGAGTTCAACAACGAAGTCCATAGTGATACGCTCCCACTTCCACTTAGGAATCTCTATCTGATGAAGCAAACCACCAGGTGTCTGATGGTCATACTTTACCTGTTGACAATTTAAGCAACGAGCCACATAAGCAACAATGTCCTTTTTCATCCTTCTCCACCAATAATGCTGCCTCAAATCCTGGTACATTTTGGTTGCACCTGGGTGAATAGAATACTTAGAATTGTGATCCTCCTCAAGGATCAACTCACGAAGGCCATCAACATTAGGCACACATATACGACCCTTCTTCCTCAAAACACTGTCATCTCCAATTGTAACCTGCTTGGCACCACCGTGCCGAACTGTGTCCCAAAGGACCATCAAATACGGGTCATCATTATGTCGATCTATGATACGCTCAAGTAAGGAAGACCGAGCGACTGTACAATCTAGAACACTGCTGGGCGAAATATCCAACTCACGAACAGATTAGCCAAACCCTGACTGTCTAAAGCTAACGGTCTCTCACCGACTGGAATATATGCAAGGCTGCCCATCCTCATCGCCTTTCTACTCAATGCATCGGCCACCATGTTTGCCTTCCCTAGATGATATAATATAGTGACATCATAATCTTTCGATAACTCTAACCATCTCTGCTGCCTCAAGTTTAGATCCTTTTGCTTGAACAAGCACTAGGGACTACGATGGTCTGAGTAAACCTCACACGGCACACCATAAAGATAGTGCCTCCAAACTTTCAATACACGAACAATGGCTGCCAACTCCAAGTCATGGACATGATAATTCTTCTCATGAACCTTCAACTGTCACGACACATATGCAATCACCTTTCCATCTTGCATTAATACTTTGCAAAGTTCAATACGAACCTGAACCTGATGGTAACACCAATACCGGTGTTGAAGTCAAGGTTGTCTTGAGCTTCTGAAAGCTCGCCTCACACTCATCTGACCATTTGAATGGGGTACCTTTCTAAGTCAATTTAGTCATAGGGGCTGATATAGATGAAAAACCCTCCACAAAATGATGGTAGTAACCCGCCAAACCCAAGAAACTCCTGATTTCCGTGGTTGTAGTAGGTCTAAGCCAGTTCTTGACTGCCTCTATTTTCTTAATAGTTGTTCATAGCCAATTACAGAATTATAAAATATCTTCACGTTAGGAGTAATCTCCTTTCAAACCTTACCCAATACTGATAACGAGATACGATGCTTGAAGACCTCGTAATTATATACCCGAATTAACGTGTGTCATCTAACACCACATGGGTGGGTACCTACTTTGTAGCTTAAAGCTCAATAATTATAGCACGAATTTGACATATAATGCACAGATAACTTTTATACAAAAAATTTTGAATAAACCTAACAGGCATGACTCCCTATTAGTACTATAATACAAATTTTAATTTCACAAGGGAGCATTTAAACACAAAAATTTTCCATCATAAGGATGTCGCCTTACATAACTTCCACCGCAGCTCGTAGCCCGATTTAAACATATCAAATCATATTAAAATGCGAGGATCTCGTCCTCAATTCTGAATCACAAGTAATATGCATATCGTGCCAATCAAAACATTCCATTTTCTTCTTTTAAATATTTTCCGTTAAACAAAATTACAACACGTAATGATAGACATAGCTATCTCCATAGAATTTATCAATACTAGTATTCACATAAGTATATTTTAGAGTCACGAAGCTCACCCGAGAGTGTAGCATATTAGGAGGACTTTTCTAGATACTCAAAACCGAATCAAGTTAAGGAAATTATCACTTTATAATAACTAAAGATTGTTCTTGTAATGGAACCATTTGATATAACGACCTCAGCCATACCATAGAAAATATATCAACAAGCTGGGTTTCCACCTCTAGGAATTTGACCTCCACCTGACATTCCGACCCCTTTTTTCCTAGCTGGTCATGTAAGTTGAGTTGTAACTGCAATGGGGCGCGTAGGCTGAGTGCTATGATGAAATGATTCTCCTTCTCATACCAATTTTATACCAAATAAGTTGGAATAACCGTTGTAGGAATCTCGTAGCGGTGGTGCATTAAATTAATTCATTGAAGCACCCCGAGTAATCAGATATACGAACTAGACTGGTCGGTTGCCGAGCCCCTGCCAAAATGATTTGTTTTTGCAAAGCAAAATCCACTTAATCTTTTAGAATCTCGATATCTCTTAGTCTCCTTAGCTTCCTCTTTTCCTCCTCCTAGACACATTCTAACATCTAAGAAATTTCTACCACTAGCCGAAATGAAGTATCAACTTGCCCAGAGTCGTACAGAATTGTTACAATCATAATCGAGTCCTTAATGAGTCTGGGGACTCGCCCTCTGGCTATATGAACTGAAGTAGGAGTATGACGGGCTAACTTATCAAACCTGATGGCATGTCCTGACACCTTCATGGTGATCTGACGCAACCGTTCAAACCCTATGTTCCACGCACTATAGAGAGTCTGAGAAACAAACTCTTTCAATAATATTTATGAGAACCGAGTCAAGTAGTTGGTGTTGCATTGGCTAGTCATCCTCTTCATAGGCTTACTACAAACACCGGCGGCCCATTTCTTCTTTTACTATGATGACTCAACACTGCTGAGCTACCCCATTTATTCATATGCTCTTCGTTATTCTTTGAGGTAACTCTTATCTTTATTGATGCACAATGATCACAAAGGTAAGTCTCTATACAGATAATTCTTGGCATGGACCATATAGTATATAAGCTCGTCAACCACTGTATTCCCTCTGGAGTACCCCAAAATCCGCAATCGTGACTTTCACGATGAGTAGACCTTCTTTAGATTTAAAGTTGGTTATATAACTCCTTTGGTACTGAGGTATAGGGTTATTAAGGAGGCGAACATATAGCAAGTCCCGACTTTATCTCTTGCAAAATCTCAGGCCTTATACATTCCAAGCCAAAACCGATATAACACACAACCCCACAATTTATTCCTTGACGATGGACTTTCCCACTTGGCACGAAGTCATAGGTCACAATGTATGATTATACACAATGTTAAACTTCAGCTCATATAAATCAACCAGATGCCAAGGTCCATTGCACCCCTACATGATTCACTGGGTGATCTCTCAATACGTCCGCATCTCTAGTCAGAGCCGCAACAGATCTAGTAATTACATAATCTTCCCACCACCTCTTGGTGGAATCCATCATCTGAAACACAACAAAAACAACCCCATTGCTTTCAATTATTCCCTTGTTATGCAATACTAGAGTAACTATGAATCCTTACTGAATTTGGACTAGTCCAACATGTACCGACTGAGCTAGAACCTCCGCATCTAGATCCATTTGAGACTGTACAATAGGTGCTGATGTTCGAGCTTTAGACTGAGCTCTGCTTTTGTCTCTTCCCCTAATCGTAGTTTTCATTGGGGCTTCATCTCTTCCGGTTGTAGACGCTTTGCATGTTGTCAAGATTTGTGAGAGGACAAGAATAGACAAGTTCAATCATCAATGGTAGAATAAATTCACACGATAGATTAGAATAGAAGTGAAATTGTTCCTAACTTCATAGCCTATGAGAGATAAGTACAGACGTCTCCGTACTGATCCTTCAAACTCTACCAAGTTTGTTCGTGAATTGTGAGACCTAAGGAACCTAGTGTTATGATACCAACTTGTCACGACCCAAATTCCCAACCTTAGGGATCGTGATGGTGCCTAACACCACACTTGCTAGTCAAGCCAATGTTAGAACTAGTTTATTTAATTTCTATTAAAGTCTATTTAATCATAGCAGAACAATTTTAAAAAATAAACTAAGTCTATTTAATTTTCAATAAATAAAGTCACAAATAAAATAATGAATGAGTAATTAAGCCAAGCCATGAACTAAATAGATAACTATAATACTACCCCAGGGTCTAGTGTCACAATTCACGAACCACTAAGAATACTACAAATAATGGGTTGAAAGAATTAAAGTATAACTGTATGAATCAATTAAAACAGTAATCCAACTAGTATGGAGAAGACTCCAGGAATATGTGGACGCCTGCAGATCTACCTCGTGTCCCCAAATTAATGATGATAGTTACTAAAATATCCTAACTCTGGTCGGTACCTGGATCTGCACAAAAGAGCGCAGAGTGTAGTATCAGTACAACCGACCCCATGTACTAAGTAACTGACAAGCCTAACCTCGGCGAAGTAGTGATGACACTAGGACAAGACAGAACATAAAACCTGGATATTTATATAATCTTGCTAGCAGGAATAACAAAAATTAAGGAATTTAAAAGAAATAGAAATTAATGGGAAGGGAGCATGCGATGGGGAATTTCTAACATAATAAACGAGGAAAACAATAAGGCAAACACAAATAGTGATCAACAATAATTTCAGCAATTAAAAATAGAAAGGAAACTTGCACGACATCACCCTTCGTGCTTTTACTCTCATCCTCACCATATGCATCAATATAAATGTAAATGTGCACGGCATCATCCTTCGCTCTTTATACTCTTTCTCACCATATGCATCAATATAAATGTGCACGACATCACCCATTGTGTTTTATCACTCTTCCTCACCTTATGCATAAATGTAAATGTTAATGTGAATGTGAATGTGCACGGCATCACTCTTCGTGATTTATCACTCTTCTTCACCTTATGCATAAATGTAAATGTGCACGGAATCACCCTTCGTGCTTTATCACTCTTTCCTCACCATATGCTTAAGTATGAATTAAAAGTATGAATGTGCACAACATCACCCTTCGTGCTTTATCACTCTTTTCTCACCGTATGCATAAGTATGAATGTGCACGACATCACCCTTTGTGCTTTATCACTCTTTCCTCACCCAAATAGTGGAAACAATAATATCCCGGCAAGAGAATCAACAATAGAAATAATTACATCCCGGCAAGGGAATCAGCTATAACCGATCTAGTTCCAACAGTTAACTTCACAAAATAAATCTCAACTTGGGCCAATGGTCAATTACCAAGGAATCATCATAAGTTTTGTTCAACACATATAGTAATCAGTTTAAACATGGACATTACATAATAAGAGTCACAACAATCACAGTATAAGACTCATGGGCATGCTTGACACCAACGTATAGATACTCGTCATCACACCTATACGTTTTACTCAACATTAAAATGTAGAAAATAAGAAAACAACACCTATTCACTCAAGCTAAGGTTAGGCCAAACACTTACCTCAATTTCGCAGGCCACTCACTGCTCAATTATAGCTTTTCCTTTCGAATTCACCTCCCATACACTCGAATCTAATCATAATTATTTTAATATCATTAATTAATGCTAAAGGAAGTAATTTTACTGAAAATTATGATTTTTTCTAAGTTTTCCCAAAAAACGTTAAAACCCGACCCCAGGCCTGCTTGGTCTAAACTCGGGGTTCGGATCAAATTACGTTTATCCATTCACCCCCGAGCCCGAATATGCAATTAGTTTCTAAATTCGACCCCTATTCAAGGTCAAATTTTGATATTTACAAAATTTTCTAATTCTACCCAAACCCTCAATTTTCACCGTGAAAATTCTTGATTTTTGATTGAAAAGTGATGAATAACATAGGCTAATTGAAACAAAGAGTTTAGAATTGTTTACCAACACTTTGGGGATGAACTTGTGTGAAGAAAATCGCCTCTAGGTCTTTGTAGTTCGAAAATATGAAAAAAATGGCTGCTGCCCGAGTTGGTTTTGTGAAGGGAGGCGTTGGTGTTTTAATAGGTTATGGTTGCTGTGATTTTTTTATAAGAAAAGCGTGGAGCACCAGTGCACCAGAAACTGTTATGACAGCAGATTTTTTTTACAAGTTAAAAATATCCCGAAGCCTACCCAAAGAGACACCCGGTTCACACAAATTCCACCCGTGGAAAGAACCGTGGAAATAATAAGTTCCACTAAAGGAAATAATAAGCTAAACTATAAAGGAAAATTATAAAAAAATTTATAAAGTAAAAATACGAAAAGTAGAATGAATATGTACAATAGGGGATTAAGACGAATATACATAAGAGGGGAATGAATATATACATGGAAAAAAAAAATTATATACTTACCAAAATAAAAGAAGTACGGAAATAAAGTACGAGGAATAGAAAAAAAGAAAAGAAAATATTGTTGAGAGTTAATACAGACAAAAAATCATCCAATATCCAAATCTTCAAATGAGACCATCCCCCTCCCCCCNTAAATGCAAAACTAGAATAGGGGAAAGGTAGAGCGTAAAAGAGAACACCCTAAGATGCCTTTGTCTGCATAGGAGTTGGGTCACTGGGTGGGTCAATGGCAGGGTCCTAGGGTTGGGTTGATGCATCTCCCTCGGGCTCCTCCAGCTGGATCTCCAAATCCTCAGTCTGGGGGATCACCTCTCTCCTCAGTGGCGCACTGGTAGCCTCCTGCTCTGTCATCTGCGATGGCTGCACTGTCTGAGCTGCAGGGGCAGACACTCCTATGAGTAGATCAAGGGGGATATCACCCATTGAAGTGAGCTTGGCCATTTCCTTCTTCAGCTCATCCTGGCTCTTCTTCATCTTCTTCACCGACTTACCCAAGGGCTTGATTTCCTTCTCATATGCGCCAAGGACTCCAAAATCTTTTTCTAGTTTTCTGCTAAGCTCTTCAAAGTCTCCTCCAATGATGGCGGCAATTGGATCTGGGCTGGAGCTACCTGGGCTGCTACGATAGTGGATAGAGCAGATAGCTTTGATGAAGGTACCTGCAGCCAATTGTTGATAATTGCCGGTGTTTGTTTTACCCTTAGAGCAGTCTGAGGGTATGCTGAAGAAGAAAGAACTTAGGTAGGAATGAAAGTAGATGTTCTGAAGGGAGGCTGTGGCATGGCAGCAGAGGACCTCTCAGCAATAGATGGATCTAAACCTGTAGAAGCGGTGGCTTTGCTCTTAACCTTGGGGTTGTTTGGGCCTTTCAAATTGTACCAGGAAAATGGAAACTTCGGCTTCATCTTGGTGTCATAATCCCTTCCCTCAACTCCCTAGTCCTGGGAGTACATAGTAAGGAAGTTTGGGAAGGGATATGAATGCTCACCCTTTTTTATCGTCTTGTTAATCGCCCTTGCCATGATATTCCCGACATTGATCGGGACCCTGCCATAATAGTCCCCACAATAAGAGCACGGGAAAGTGTCATGTCACTGTCATGTGTGGTGGGGTCGATCCTGCTGTAATCAAATGTGGCCCAACCTTTTGCCTCGAAACTCAAAGTGTTCCTAAGGATAGGAACCCCTGCTGTGAGCCACACTGGAGTAGACCCGGGAATAGCAATCACAGAGGCTAGCTAAGGGAGAGCTAACTCATCAAGCTGCACCTTCTCCAGATATTGGGTCTTATCTTCATCGTTGAACCCAACATAATCATTGGGATCTTGGCCATTGAATAAAACCTTCTTGTTGCATACTTTGGTCAGGTATGTGCCATGTTTGATGTGGGAAACATTGGCATAAAACTCCTTTACCACAAACACATTGGCCTCTGGCAAGATGCTGGTGAAGAACTTCCACCCCACCCCTCGTTGAAGTGCATTTTTACATTTGGGTTGTTGGGTAGAAGGTCCCGCTCAATGAAATCTCTCTCTAATGTAAGTGACCTCAGAGGCCACCACTCTCTGAATTTATGATATGTCTTCTCACTCATAAATCGGTATTGCCATAGTACCGGATTCTGAGACTTCACCAATCCCCCTGTCTGAGTGTAACCACCCCTACCATCGCTGACAGCGGAAAATGGGGCACTGCAGTTGAAAGCTGGGGATCAAACTACCAAGCCTCGGAACATACTCACGGCTAAACGCAGAAAAATAGGCGCGGCCGCGTAAGTTCTACCGGTGACAGCGGAAAAACGAACATGGTCGCGAAGTCGTTATAACACTTCTCTGAACTTACCTTCCGCTATCTGCAAAACAATAACCGCGACCGCGGAAAGTTGACCGCTGATAGCAGAAATTCCATCTGGGGCCGCGTAAAGTTATGAGTTCAAACTTTTTCAAAGCAGCAATCCGCTGACCGCGGAATTTAAGCCGCGGCAGCGGAATTTGAAATGAAAAGGCACTGAACAAAAGTTCATGAGCTAGGGTTTATATTTCACAAAGAATTTGGCAATTATCAAGCAAAATAAATACCCAAAACCCCATTAGGCATAAAAAATGTCACGACTCAAATCGATGGGCCGTGACGGAAACCCGGTACCTTACCCAACCGAGTACCAACATAACGTATCTTTTCGTATCATACTATCATAGATAACTGAGCCGGAGAGGCTGCCGTAAAATAGGTAGAATACAACATGTAATACCAACTTATACATAAGACATTTGGGCCTCTAAGACCAAAATAACCACTCGTACACTGAACATAGGACGAAAAGGCCATACAATCTTTTACGTACATGACATCTGTCTACAAGCCTCTAAGGATACATAATTGTCATAAAGGACGGGCACAGTCTCGCCATACCAAACAATACACATCTAAATAATATTGACCAAACAAGCAACTCCGGAGCAAATGGAGTGCACCAACATCTTCCGCTGAGCTGATCGCCTACTTGGAGGACTCTCGACCTGTCTATCGAGACCTGCAAACATGAAACGCAGTGTCCCCAGTCAAAAGGGATGTCAGTACAAACAATGTACCGAGTATGTAAGGAATTAAAATCAATAAATAATAGACATGAGAGAAACATAGAGTAAGGGACTCGACATGTACGCATGCATAGCTCTGTGAATCATTTCATATTTATAATACCATGCATATGCGTATAAATGTCATTCCATGCATATGTATATGCGTTCATAACATCATCAAGCCTCTGAAAAATCCCATCATATTATTTTGACCACTGTGGGAAAATCATCAAAGTATACAAGCTGATCAGGTGGTGGTGCGTATATAACGCCATAACCTTTTCCCATATTCTATATACATATACATACATATATACGCGTATATAATGTCATCCGGTCATGGGTCAATGTAAATTAATGCAATGCATGAGAAATACGTCAATAAAATCTTTTGGGGTGTCATAAGACCATTATTCCTGTGATTAATCATGAAATAAACTTTATAAACTTATGTATTTTCTGAAACCCATGAACAGATGATAGAATAATATGATACATAGGGAATCAGGAACATAAGCATCTCTAGTATTTCTATGAATAGAATCATTTATGGAAGTGTGCATTTGCTCGTTTCGTTTGTGTCATATAGATCATGCCAAAAGAAAGAAGGGATAGCCTTAACATTTCTAGAGTAGGGGAATCCGATGATATTCTTTAGAAAAATTATACCGTGCTCTCTTAAAATCACAAAATTCCGTTACGATTACACAGTATAATTTCGCATGAATTCCTTGTCGAAGATCATACTTGGCAGATGTAGAACAAGTCCATTTTGGTGAATTTGATCACACATTCCTTACTGAAGAAACAATGTTTCCATTCCATGTTGAATTAAAGTCCATTCCTAGCACATATACCTCTATTCTTCCATAATAATAATGTAGTAAATAGTGATGTAGGAAGATTGGTTTAAGCCTTTTTGTTGTGGGCCCCACTTTAGAGAATGACTAAGCCACAATTATTCTGATTGACTTCAAGTTGCTGCCACGTTAGTTGTTCAATTCTTATCCCATAATGTCTTAATTAATTTCTTAAATAATTCCTTAATTAATTTTCTAATCCCCCATTAACCAATAATTACTCAATTATCCACATAATTTAGAATTATCTCAAATTACATAAAATACTGTCCACTTTTATCACACCTTATACACCTTACTATCATGGCCATGTGGTACCTTGTATGGTACTACTCCATAAATATCGAGTATTTTAGCTCGGGCGTATTTTATCCCAAGATATCAAACTTCAACGAAATTCATTTTATTTGATTTGCTTACCCTCTCACCTTCACGAATTTACTCATCAGTTGTTTGAATTAGCATAATACTCATAATCTTCAAATAATATTGTCCTTCAACTGATGTCAATTATCTTACGACAAATCCAACGTACAATACTACATGGTGTATGATCGTCGTAATTTAATACTGTGGAGCGTAACATCATTGTAATATAATACTGCAAGGCGTAACATCATCATAATATAATACTGAAAGGCGTAACATCATTGTAATATAATACTGTTAGGCGTAACATCATCGTAATATAATATTGCGGGACATAACATCATCGTAATATAATACTACGGGTCATAACATCATTCCCCCCTTTGGAACCTTCATCCTTGGATGTTGACTGATGCGCTTATCATTCTCATAACTTATAGTTCTTGTGAATACCTCAATACTCTCTTTTTCCATTTAAGCAGTTGTTTTGTGAATAAATCTAAAGTCTAGGGTATTCCCTCTTTAGGCCTCTTTCTCACACCACGGTCTGGGATCGGAATTCTTCCAATCTCGTAACTCTTGCTATCTTCTGTCATGCAGCATGTACGACTCTAACCTTGTAAGTATGCCTATGCGATCTTCTCTCCTTTTTCCTCCAGCTTTTAGCCATTCTTAAAGCCTCACTTTGTGAGGATATACTGAGCTTGATAAGATGTCCCTCTAGGCATCTATAAGTATACTAAAGTTCTTCGCTCGATACTTTGTCGAATTTATGAATATTGTTTTTTCTTATTTTACATACCCGATTATCCATTCGCATGACTTTACTGCACCTAGGTAGGTCATAATATACCATAACTCTTACTTTGATTTATTGTTACTGAGGTCTGCTATCAAACTCCAGGTTACTGTCGTTACTTATTCTATATATTTAAATCTAAGTCCTTTAATGCTTCTTCATTACTGTTCATCTTAAGAATGATGGCCTAATCTCACCTCATACTTTGTGACTTTTGTCCATCCATTGTTCATTCACCTCAATATTGATCTACAATATACAACTGATAACATGAAACTTCTTACGTAATACTTTGACACTAGGGCTTACGTCTCATTAGCAATTTTCTTGATCCACCTAGGAGCGATACGACACTATACTTACATAATCGTATTTCATAGCATCCCAATGTGATTTACCCTACGTGGGTCTTTTAATCCCGTACCATTCGTGAAATCCTCTTCAAGTCATTACTCAATCGAAGGCCCAAACGTCATTCTTTATCCAACACAATTACACCCTCATTCTACTACCAGGGCAGCATTCCATTTCTTCTAAATGCCATTAGTCTGAGACTCCTTTGAGTTAATTCAGGCTATACTGATCTTTGTATAACTTAGATAAATCATCAGCTCGTCTTGTTTTCATAGGCTTAATTATTAGAACTTATCCATTTTCGTCACCTTCACACTCGCCCTTTCTTATCCTTATTCCTGACTTTCTAAAACCTTGTCGCTTTTCATACTTTAGTTTGCCTCTTACACATATCCATTCATACTAATCCCAATCTCCTTTCAACTTTCCATAGATTTTCTTACGTTATTTCTGGAACATCGAGCGAGACATCGCATTGTCTTAGACTTTTCTTTACTCTTTTAATTTAGGCCTCTCGATAGGTAGAACCCATAGGTTGGAAAATATGCCACTAACAATGTTGCTATCATTCTTGGATACTGAATCCCAGTACTTCTAGCCTTTTGTCCGAAGTATGGACAATTCACAACCTTCTGCATTTGAGTATCTCGTACGTTGTTCACCTTTACCTTACTTGCCTTAAAAATCTTACATCACATCTTCTATCTCTTTCATGACCTCCCTTCCACATAGGTATGATTCACATCCACGACTTAAAGCTCTATTATAATGATCACACCTCCTTACATAATCCGGTGACAGCTTCATACTGACTTTTTATGAGGTTGGTACCCTTCTAACTGGCTTTATCGTGGGGTCATTATATAATATGGTTGTCGTACTCTCTTGTACCTCTAATATTAAGAGTTATTCTGTAATGTTCTTAATACAATTTCTATAATTGTCTGGGGCCAATAATCAGACTCATGATTCAATTTGTTGATGTAACTCCTTAGTTTCGCTATCTTCTAATCTGCGGCTCATGGAATTTAGTTATTACTTTACCCTTTTATGGATGCTATGGAAAACCATGATACAACCTTGTAATGATTCAATCCTTTGTCTATGACCTGGACCCAATTCCTTCTTTTAATTCATACCGGAGTCTTTCACGGCTGATCATTAATCGAATAATTTCTTTCGTTCTATTTCATCTTTCTTCAAATGTAAGCAATTTCTTTTCCTGGTCTTTTTTCCCTTTTTTGCGTGCATACTTAGCTTATCTGAGTTCTCACGCGTGCCAATTTTTTTTTTTGCAACTCGTATGGTCTCGAATATTATTTTTTGTTTTACTCCCTACTCATTAGCCATGGTAGGTGCCACTTTCTTTTGGAGTGCATACAATTTTGTTGTGAGACTATTGTTATAAGATTATTTCCTCTTTAGGTCATTGAGTTTAGATTGAAGCCTTCTTCCTTGTTCTCCTTAGCTAGTCTTTCATTGTAGCACTTAGATAGGACCCTCTAACTCTTGTAAATATGTGATCGTATTACATTGCATACTCGACAAACCTTCTTATGTCCTTCCTTTCCTATACTTATCCGTAGTTACTTACCTCCACGTCCTTGTGCTTGTGGGGATGCTTCTGAGCTGGTATTTTGACTATCTTCCCAGTGGCAGTCTCTTTTATTTCCGTAACACTCATACGATACCTTTTTAACTTCCCCAACCCCTATATGAATATATCTCAAGTATTATAATGTCATAACTACGAGGCTGGATTCACTATATTGGGGTTTACTATGTTCATCTTGCATGATCTGCTGATTCGTCTGTAACCTCCTGTCTAGCCATAACTAGGCTCTTCCTGAATCAACTGCTAACTACTCGTTGGCCCATTCTCATATTTATATTCCGCGTAATCTTTCTTGGGTTATTTCCTTTGTCTTAACTTACGTATCGCACTGGCTCTTTATCTATCAATAACATCTCAGGCAGGAACCCTTACTTTCTCTCCGTGACATTGTGTCTGCAAAATGTTTTGGAATCTTAGCATATCTGTCGGATTTGAATAAGTGCAATCTCGTCTCTTTCTCATTTTTATCGTATTCTTCCTTTACCATTCCATAGTTACTAGTACCATTTAATTCCGACTTAATGCCACATCACTCCATATTCCCCCCCTTTAGGGGAGTACTAAGAGCTGAAGCCACGAGGATCTACCCATAGATGTTTTACCTCTTCATCATTGGCGTCATTCCACAATATCAATAACCCTTACTCGCCTTACGGTAATCCTTCTGTACCAATGATACAAAATTTCCTCACTCGCAATGGTGACACTTAGTGTAACTGGCACATATAATCCCTTAAGCTTAACTTTGCTCATATTGCTTGCTTTAGGGAAGCGTCTCCCTAGTTGACCATTCTCTAAATTCATCATGGATCTTCTTCTATTGTCCATCCTATTATTGCCGGAATGCAATCTGAAATTCTCATGATGCTGACTATTATTAAATCACTCAGTTCCTAATTCATGTTTAGTTTATCTTGTTCACCAGTCCATACTGATTTTTGTTACTCTAGGGTCCAACTTTTCCTTTTGTTCATCACGTTAGAGTCACGAACTTATTTCTCGAAATGAGGATGTGATTGTATGGCCTACACTCTTTTGTTGCCTTACGGCTCATCACCTCTCGTCTCTTTCTTCATTTGACTATAGATTCTGTAACACTCTACCATTGCCATCAATGCATCATATCTCACTCATAATGCTTCATTATCCCTCTTCGTACTTCCCTGCTAATATTTCTATCAATCATTTTATTCTGAAAACTTTAACAAAACATTCTTTTGCTTTTACCTCCCCTTGATCTATCTACTAGCTCTTTGGGCTGCCTAACATTCTCCCTCCACTAGGGATGGGAGCCACACTAAGGTAATATTCATCCCTTCAAGGTTTCTAGTTTCTATCTTTGTAGTAATAATATCTAGCTGTACCATTTTAGAGTGCACCATCTGGGTGTCTCACAAGGAGATCTATTAGCACAATTGTTATATCCTTCAGCAATTTCAACTAACGCAAACAATTCATCCACCATTTTGGGTCACTCTAACCCAAGCAGGATCATGATATTATGTCCTTCTCTTAAACCATATTTGTTAGCTCCCATAGGGCATAATTAAGATGGGTGTAGCTAATTGTATATATCTCTGTTACTGTTGAAAGTAACTCGGATTGCTTATATTCATTTGCTTGAATTGTAAATATTGTTAATCTTCATTAACTGGGTACTTCATACCCTTCTTCACCTTGCTTTTTTTACTTGCTGAAACTTGTGTATATCTTCCGATTCTCTTATTCCTTTTTACCATATGAGTGGATAGATATTCTTTCCTCAAGGCTCCTTATTAAGAAGCTTACACGTCTTAGTATACACATATTCTGCTGAAGACCTCACATTTATTCATCATAAGCATGATGCAAAAGCGAGTTCCTCTAAAACAACTCTTCCACAACCACATTCAATCTCTTACAACCTTTTGGACGTAGGTATCGTCTTATTATGAATGAGATAGAATTCATGAATTTGAATTTCTATGACTAAGCTCTAACACACGATCTAGAGTAAGAAGAAATAGTGACAGTCCTAGATTCCATGTAGCCTCATGCTTATAAGTGTGGTGCACGACACACCCATAAAGAAGAACCTACTTGACACGACTTGTAAACTCCTTGGGACAGAACTGCTCTGATATCACTTTTGTCACGATCCAAACCGATGGGCCGTGACGGGCACCCGGTACCTTACCCAACCGAGTACCAACACAATATATCTTTTCGCATCATGCTATCATAGATAATTGAGCCGGAGAGGCTGCAATGAAATAGGTAGAATACAACATGTAATACCAACTTATACATAAGACATATGGGCCTCTAAGACCAAAATAATCACTCATACAGTGAACATAGGGCGACAAGGCCATATAATCTTTTACGTATTTGACATCTGTGTACAAGCCTCTAAGGATGCATAATTGTCATAAAGGTCGGGACAGAGTCCCGCCATACCAAACAATACACATTTAAATAATATTGATCAAACAAGAAATTCCGGAGAAATCTTTCGCTAAGTTGATCGCCTACTTGGAGGACTCTCGACCTGTCTATCGAGTACTACAGGCATGAAATGCAGCGTCCCTAGTCAAAAGGGACGTCAGTACAAATAATGTACCGAGTATGTAAGGAATGAAAATTAATAAATAATAGACATGAGAGAAACATGGAATAAAGGACTCGACATATACGTCTGCTTAGCTTTGTGAACCATTACATTTTTATAATGTCATGCATATGCGTATAAATGCCATACCATGATGTATATGCGTCATAACATCATCAAGCCTCTGAGGGCAACCCATCATTTCATTTTGGCCAATGTGGGAAAATCATCAACGTATACCAGCTGATCAGGTGGTGCTGTGTATATAACGCCGTAACCTTTTCTCATATCCCATATACATATACATACATATGTAATATATATGCGTATATAACGCGATCTGGTCATGGTTCAATGTAAATAAATGCAATGCATGAGAAATACGTCAATAAAATATTTCGGAGTGTCATAAGACCATTATGCCTTTGATTAATATCATGAAATAAACTTTATAACTTACGTATTTTCTGAGACCCATGAACAGAACATAAGCATCTCTAGTATTTATATGAATAGAGTCATTTATGGAATTGTGCATTTGCTCGTTTAGTTTGTGTCGTGTAGATCATGCCAAAAGAAAGAAGGGATAGCCTTACAATACCTGGAATAGGAAAAAATACGATAATATTCTTGAGAAAGATTGTATCGTGCTCTCTTATAATCACTAAATCCAATTACACAGTATAATTTTGCATGAATTCCTTGTTGAAGATCGTACTTGGAAAATGTAGAACAAGTCCATTTTGGTGAATTTGATCACACTTTCCTTACTGAAGAAACAATGTTTCCATTCCATCTTGAATTAAAGTCCATTCCTAGCACATATACCTACATTCTCCATAATAATAATGTAGTAAATATTGATGTAGGAATATTGGCTTAAGGCTTTTTGTTGTGGGCCACTTTAGGGAATCACTAAGCCACAATTATTCTCTTAAAATGTCACTTTGCAACATACTTTAAGAGTCATTTGATTGACTTCAAGTTTCTGCCACGTTAGTTGTTCAATTCTTATCCCATAATGTCTTAATTAATTCCTTAATTCATTTGTTAATCCCCCATTAATCAATAATTAGTCAATTATTCATATAATTAAGAATTATCTAAAATTACTTAAAATACTATCCACTTTTATCACATCTTATACACCTTACTATCATGGCTATGTGGTACCTTGTATGATACTAGTCCATAAATATCGGGTATTTTAGCTCGGGCATATTTTATCCCTAGATGCCAGACTTCGACGAAATTCATTTTCTTTGATTTTCTTACCCTCTCACCTTCACGAATTTACTCATCAGTTGTTTGACATTGCATAGCACTCATAACCTCCAAATAATCTTGTCCTTGAACTGATGTCAATTCTCTTACGACAAATCCAACATAGAATACTACATGGTGTATCATCGTCGTAGTTTAATATTGTGGAGCGTAACATCATTGTAATATAATACTGAAAGGCGTAACATCATAGTAATATAATACTGCAAGGCGTAACATAATCATAACATAATATTACGAGGTGTAATATTATCGAATATAATATTGAGAGGCATAACATCATCGTAATATAATACTGCGGGGCATAACAAAAAAACCATTACCTATTCATTTTATCACTTGGTTAAGCATGCTTATGATTTAGGTTTATAATAACCCTAACTAGAAAGAAATACTAAAAATAAGCAAACAAAAGAGGAAGAACTACAATTAAAATTAAGAGATTGAACATACTAGTAGCTAGATTTGATGTATGAAGTAAACTTGTTAGATGGGATGAAGTTTAGACGCACAAGAGGAGTATGATGAACAGTGAAAGGGGTGTTATGGAATGCTAGAGTGAGAAAAGTGTGAAAGGATGAGGGTCTCTCTATTTATACTTAAACCCTAGGCCCCACACCGCCTTACCTGGCGCGGCACATCGATGACCGCGCTTTTCAAAAGCTGAAGCACTGAAGATGTAATTTCACCGCTGGGGGCGAAAATATGATCGCGATCGCGGAATAGTGATCGCTGACCACGGAATTCCAACCGACAACGCGGATCAAACTTCAGATAAGTAACATTTTTAGCTCAACAAGTCCGCGTCCGCTTTTAATTTTTGCCCCTGAATAAAAGCCACCGCTGACAATGGAATTTTGAGCGCTGTCAGCGGTCCACTGCTCACTCAGTCATTTTCTCTAGTATGATTCCTGCACTGCATCAAACTATTCCTACACAAATCTCACAACCAGTCAGTTCAAAAGAGCCTAATCTAAGAAGAAAAATGAAAAAGAAAGAAAAATCACTTGGGTTGCCTCCCAAGAAGTGTATGATTTAACGTTGTGGCACGACGCAGGTTACCATCATCAATTTAACTTTATCAAAGCCGCCACGTGGCTATCCTCGAACTTTCACAAGTAATGCTTCACACGATGCCTATACACCTGGAAGATTTCACCATTCTTATTCTTTAAGTCAAGGGCACCAAAAGGTGTTACATGCACTACCTCAAAGGGACCACACCATTTGGACTTTAGCTTGCCTGGAAACAGATGCAATTGGGAGTTGAAGAGAAGGACCAAATCACCCTCTTTGAATTCCTTGTTCTTGTAATATTTATCATGCAAGTATTTTATCTTCTTCTTGTACAATGATGAACTTGAATAGGCATGAAACCGAAATTCGTCAAGCTCATTGAGATGTTCTACCCGGAGACTAGCTGCAATGTACTACTCGAGATTTAACCGCTTCAAGGCCCACAATGCTCTATGTTCCAGCTCAATCGGCAAGTGACACGCTTTTCCAAAAACCAACCAGTATGGAGACATACCAATCGGAGACTTAAATGCAATCCTATAAGCACATAGCGCATCATCTGGCTTCCTTGACAAATCCATTCTATTGGCATTAACAGTCTTGGACAAAATGCTTTTTATTTCCCTATTTGATGTAAAGACACATAAAATTTCATGTCTAAAAATGATGCCCGAGTAGGTTCCTATGTTGTTATAACTGTAGAAATTCTTAATAATGGACCTTTTTGAAGTAAAAAAATACCCCGGAACTTAAAAGATACAATTTCCCAAAATTGCACGGATCTGCAATCCACTATGTGATCACAGATCAGGTATGCGGACCGCATAGTGGTCACATACCTGGACAGCCTGTTGTCCAATTTGAGGATAGCTATGCATCCCAAGATGCGATCGCATTTTGAGAATGCGGGCCGCATAGTTGTCGCATTCTTGCACCTTCATTCTTGTGGAGGGAGTTATGCGACGCACTATGCGATCACATAACACGTATGCAGACCGCATAGTGGTCGCATACCTGGGCAGCCTGCTTTTCCTTTTGGCCCAACTTAGGGCCATTTATGCGACAAGAATGCAGACCGCATAGCAGGAATGCGATCGCATTCCTGACCGCATTTCCTGCTTCGAAGCTTTTTAATTTCTAATTTTGCACCCGACCCCGAGTCTAATAAAATACCTACCCCTTTCATTTTAACGGGTATCTGAACAAAAATAGAGAGAAGGGTGAGTGGGTTTAGTGAGAGAAAGTCTTCTTCTTCATCAAATTGGTCCATTATCTCTACTCAGGCCTGGAAGTTTATCGAGTAGTCATCATCTTCATCATCACAAAAGGTAAGTCTTCACCCTATTTCCCCAAATTCTCAGAGTTTAGTTAAGAATAAAACAAACATAGATTGATTCTTGAGAATGAAAGTTGAGACTTGGCATGCATGTGAATAATCTTCCATAACCTAGTAAAGGGAAGCAAGTAGAGTAATCTTTCACTAAAAAGGGGATTAATTAATAAAAGGGACCACATAGTGTTTGATAAAATGCTCAAACGAATTCAAGACTCCTAACTCTAAGTTAAATGTGTCACATTGTGAACTAGATTGGAGACGGTAGAAGGTCCAGTGCGTTAAAAATAGATATAAAAAGGGAATTTCGACTCGAGGTATGTATGGCTAACTTTAATCTTCGTAGAGTCACCTTGTTGTTGTCCAAGCATTCGGTATGAGTTTCTGGCTTATGCATATGTGAATTGATTGTTATAATGTGTTAAGGCGTAAGATTCTTTTCTCTAATTGTCCTAGTTGATTAACATGCCACCATGCTACGTGAGATTGTGAAAAGGTGATTCCTTTTGCTTATTCTATCATATGCAAAGCTAGTTACATGTTGAACACCTCGGTATGAGAGAATCTGCTACAAAATGAAAGAAATGATAACAAATCAATCGTTGAATGTATCTAAGTGTTAAATGTTGTGTAGTAAATGATGGAGAGGAAATATGGGTTTATCTAATTGAACTATATGTTGATGGCATACTTTATATGACTCACAGTTTGGTAAAGATTTCTGTGGCCTTGATTCCATGTGGTTATTTGGTTGTTATGAAATTATACTCTTGATGATATGAAGCCTTGTGATTGAACTGTGGGCTGTTATTGTTGCTATGCAATGTGATTGTAGGGTAGGATCGGGTTGCGCGCCGCAACATGAGGAATAAGGGTGATATGTGAGAATTAATAAGGGTGGAATGTGATTGTCCAGTGGGATCGGGTTGCACACCGCAACAGAATGTAATAAGGCTGAAATGTGATTGTCCGGCGGGATCGGGTTGCGTGCCGCAACAGGAAGAAATAGGGTGGATTGTTGAGAAGGAATAAGGGTGGAATATGATTGTGTTGAAATAAGAATCTCTGAAACACTCAATTGTGTCTGTTTCTGTATCTCAATGCAGGAATTGTTTGGTTTCTCTAACTGTCACTTATCTGTGCATTATTTGATTCTACTTAGAGTGAAGTTTGTTTATACATACTAGTACTATTCAACGGTACTAACGTCCCTTTTGCCGGGGGCGCTACATCTTTTATATGGATGTAGGTGGTTCCATAGCAGGTAGCTCAGCCCGCTGATAGTGGTGCCTCCTCTTCATCTCTTTAGCAGTTCTGGTGAGCCCCATTTCCTCTCGGGGCCGTGTGTGGACTATTTCATCCTCCTTTTCTTATGTTTTAAAAGGTATAGTCGGGGCCTTGTTACCGGCAAGTCTATGTAAACTCCTAGTCCTCTTAGAGGTTCCGTAGATATTATGTGGGTTGTATATATGTATTTTGGGTAGTTGTCGGACTCCTTTGTAATCACGATCCCATATCGGGAGTGTTGTATTTTAGAATGCATGTTTTGGGAAGATTAATTGTTGAAAATGTTAAAAGAGGAATTTTTACTTATATTTGAAATGCATGCTTTGATTCTATTCTGTTGTTTCACTTATCAATGTACATTAGGAACACGGGGAGATGCGTTGGGTAGGAAAAGCAATCCAGGTCCGCTAGACTTGATTCATCCGGTTAGGAGCCGGTCTCGTCCCTTGGTTTTGGGGCGTGATAAAGTTGGTATTAGAGCCTAAGGTTTTAAAAGTGTCCCAGGATGTCTCGGAGCCGTGTCTAGTAGAGCCCTTCTTATCGGTGTGTTGTCTACCACATCTATAATTAGGGGGATGCATAAGCATTTAGGAAAGTACCCATTTATTGCTATTTTATATAGTGCGATGTGGTGAAAGTTAAGGTTGTCTATCTCTGACTCGTGCGATGTTCCAATTTTAAGTAAATGGTTCCAAGAAGAGAGCCTGACTCGGCCTAGAGGTCAATGCCACCCCAGGAGTGGTCATAAATGCATTATCTGATGGTGTAGGTTAGAATGATTCCCCGACCCTGAATCACCCTAACTCTTCCGTTCCTGGCTAGACTAATCCAATTCCTTCTCCAGCGGAGGGTGCCACAGTCCCTCTCGCTGATGTTCATGATCCTTCCTCAGTCCCAACTTCTGATCTCGGTATTTCTAATGGGGACCTTAGGGGAGCTATTCAGATGTTGACTCAGCTAGTGGCCTCCCAGGCCCAATGATCACATGTTGCCCCTGCGTCCTCTAGCGTGCAAGGGGATTCTTCAGGTTCGAGGGTCAACCAGTTTCTGCGGTTAGACCTTCTAGAGTTCACAGGCACCGACCCAGAGGCCGATCCTCAGGATTTTATAGATGAAATGTACAAGACTCTCAGGGTTATGAGGGCTACTGAGACAGAGGGAGTTAAGTTAGCTTCCTATCGTCTAAAGGGAGTGTAATATTCATGGTTCGAGATGTGGGAGAGTTCCCGTGGAGAGGGGAGACCTCTGGCGAGGTAGGATGAGTTTGTGGATGCTTTTATGGATCATTTCTTGCTTGTCGAGACTAGGGCAGACCGTACTGCAGAGTTTGAGGTCCTTAAGCAGGGCAACATGAGTGTGTGGGAGTATCGTATGGAGTTCGTGCTCTTGTCCAAGTATGCTATCCACATGATGCTGACTATGGAGGCCAGAGTTCGTCGGTTTGTTCAGGGCCTTGGTCCCTTGGTTATCAATGAGGCTGCTACTGCTGCTGTGCACTCAGATATGAACTATGGGAAGATTGTGGGATTTGCCCAAGCTACGGAGGCTCGAAAAGTGAAGATAAGAATGGAGAGAGAGAGTAGTAGTAGGGCCCGGTCAGCGGGCAACCCTGGGAGTTCAGTTGGAGGTGTGAGATCAACCCTTGGGAGAGGGTCATCAGGGCCATCTCAGTCCTATGCTTAGTCCTCAGCCGGTGCAGCGCCATCAGGGCACGGTTATCAGCAGGGAGTTCCCTTTGGACCAGGTGCAGATAGCAGGAGGTTCCATCAGTCGGGTCATTCAGGAGGGAGGTTCCAGCAGCAGTGGAGGGCCCCATGCCCTAAGTGTGGGAGGTTTCATTCGGAGCCTTGTTACCTGGATATCCCGGTATGCTATAGATGCAGAGTGAGGGGCCACGTTCAGCGAGACTGTCGTGCACCCAGTCAGGGCAAAGGTAGGGGTACTGCTCAGCCATCCAGTTCGTCAGCCGCTATGTCTTTAGCACACCCTCTAGCACCAGCAGGGCGCGGTGCAGCTAGGGGTAGAGCACGGGTCAAGGGGGACCCAGTCAGTTCTATGCTTTGAGTGGTCGCCATAGTGCTGAGGCTTCTCCAGATGTTATCACAGGTATTCTGACTATTCAAACACATGATGTTTATGCTCTTATTGATCCCGGATCTTCATTGTCATATGTTACTCCATTTATTGCTTCGAGTTTTGGGATAGGACCCGAACAGCTTCATGAGCCATTATCGGTGTCGACTCCAGTTGGTGATTCTATTTCGGTCGCTCGAGTCTATAGGAATTGTGTTGTCACGGTGTGTGGTCGAGATACACGGCCGATTTGATTGAGCTAGGAATGGTAGATTTTGATGTTATTATGGGGATGGATTGGTTCTACTCGTGCTTTGCTAAACTCGACTGCCAAACCAGAATTATGAGGCTCGAGTTTCCTAATGAACTAGTTATTGAATGGAAAGGGAATGACGTTGTGCCGAGGGGTAGGTTTATTTCCTATCTTAAGGCCTCCAAGATGATCATGAAGGGGTGCATCTATCATTTGGTCTGGGTTGCGGACACCACTTCAAAGGTGCTTGCTCCCGAGTCCGTGCCGGTTGTGAATGGATTTCTTGAAGTATTTCCGGATGAGCTTCCTGGGGTTCCACCAGATAGAGAGATCGATTTCGAGATTGATATATTGCCAGATACGCATCCAATATCTATTCCACCCTACAGAATGGTGTCAGCAGAATTGAGAGAGTTAAAAGAACAATTGGAAGATCTATTCGAAAAAGGGTTTCATTCGGCCAAGCGTGTCGCCTTGTGGCGCACCGGTTCTTTTTGTCAGAAAGAAGGATGGATCGCTTCGGATGTGTATTGATTATCAGCAGCTCAACAAGGTCACCATCAAAAACAAATATTCATTACCTCAGATAGATGATTTGTTCGATCAATTGCAAGGTGCTACGTTCTTTTCAAAGATTGATTTACGGTCCGGGTATCACCAGTTGAAGATCAGGGAGCAGGATATCCCTAAGACCGCCTTCAGGACTCATTGTGGGCACTTTGAATTTCTGGTAATGTATTTCGGAATAACCAACACCCAAGCAGCTTTTATGGATCTTATGAATCGGGTATTCAAGCCGTTTCTTGACTCTTTTGTGATAGTCTTCATTGATGACATCCTTGTTTATTCGCGAAGTCTGGAAGATCATGCTAATCACCTCAGGGAAGTTCTTCAGACTCTTCATCAGCACCAGTTGTATGCAAAGTTTTCAAAATGTGAATTTTGGCTAGAGTCAATCACTTTTTTGGGCCATGTTGCTTCTAGGGAAGGGATTCAGGTTGATCCCCAAAAGATCGCAGCGGTGAAGGATTGTCCTAGACCAACGACCCCGATAGAGATTCGTAGTTTCTTGGGTCTAGCTGGGTATTATCAGAGATTCGTGGAGGGATTCTCTACTCTAGCCTCCCCATTGACTAAACTGACGCAGAAAGCGGTTAAGTTCCAGTGGTCAGATGCTTGTGAAAAGATTTTTCAGGAATTGAAGTCGAGATTGACTTCGGCGCCAGTGTTGACCTTGCCAGAAGGTTCAGAGGGGTTTGTGGTTTCTTGTGATTTTTTGAGGGTTGGTTTGGGGTGTGTGTTGATGCAATGTGGTAAAGTAATAGCGTATGCTTCCAGACAGCTCAAGAATCACGAGAAGAATTATCCGGCGCATGATTTGGAGCTTGCAGCGGTTGTGTTTGCATTGAAAATCTGGCGGCATTATATTTATGGGGTGTATGTGGACGTGTTAGCAGACCACAGAAGTCTTCAGTATTTATTCAAACAGAAGGAGTTGAACTTAAGGTAGCGGAGGTGGTTAGAATTGCTCAAGGATTATGATATGAATATTTTGTACCATCCATGAAAGGCGAGTGTGGTAGCCGACGCTCTTAGTCGGAAATCCATGGGTAGCTTGGCACATTTGGAAGTCGGTCAGAGACCTTTGGCACGGGAGAGTTATCAGTTGGCCAGTTTAGGGGTCTTTCTTTCGGTCTCAGATGAGGGGAATGTCGTGGTGCGTAATGGAGCGGAGTCTACCCATGTAGTGGAAGTCAAGAAAAAGCAATTCGAGGATCCGACTTTGGCACAGTTGAGGGAAGAAATTTTAAATCACAAGACTTTAGCATTTTCCACTCGGCAATGATGACGGTGTTTTGCGGTGCCAAGGGAGGCTATGTGTTCCGGATGTGGATAATCTTCGGGAGAGAGTTATGGATGAGGCGAAGATGTATCATGATCTCAAGGAGATTTTCTGGTGGAATGGTATGAAGAGGAGTGTGGCTAGGTGTCTGAATTGTCAGCAAGTGAAGGCCGAGCATCAGAGGCCCGGTGGGTTGATGCAGCTTATGGACATACGATGTAGAAATGGGAAATGATCAATATGGACTTTGTGGTGGGGTTACCCCCCACTCTGCGTAAGTTCGACTCAATTTGGGTGCTAGTGGATCGGCTCACGAAGTCGGCGCATTTCTTGCCAGCCAAGTCCACCAATACTGCAGAACAGTACGCTCAGTTGTATATCAAAGAAATAGTCAGACTCCATGGCACTCCAGTTTCTATTATCTTGGATCGAGGGGCCCAGTTCACAACTAACTTTTGGAAGAAATTTCAGCAAGGATTGGGTACACAGGTAAATCTCAGCACATCTTTCCACCCGCAGACGGACGGCCAGGCAGAGCGGACTATTCATACGCTTGAAGACATGTTACGGGCTTGTGTATTAGATTTCAAGGGTAGCCGGGATGATCACTTGCCACTTATGGAATTTTCTTACAATAACAATTTCCATGCTAGTATTCAGATGGCCCCATTTGAGGCATTATATGGAAGGAAATGTAGGTCACCGATTGGATGGTTCGGGGTTGGTGAGGTGGAACTGCTAGAACCGCATCTTGTGCACCAAGCTATGGAAAACGTTAGAGTCATTCAGGAGAGGATGAAAACTGCTCAAAGTCGTCAGAAATCCTATGCGGACGTTCGTCGTAGAGATTTGGAGTTCCAAGTAGATGATTGGGTATTCTTGAAGGTGTCTCCCATGAAGGGAGTGATACGGTTTGGGAAGAAAGGGAAATTGAGCCCAAGGTATGTCGGGCCATATCAGATTGCTCAAAGGATAGGGTGAGTAGCGTATAGGCTGGAATTGCCCCCTGAAATGTCATTAGTGCATCCATTTTTTCATGTGTCCATGCTAAAGAAGGTAATTGGAGATCCATCTGCCATCGTGCTAGTTGTCGCATTCTTGCACCTTGATTCTTGCGGAGGGAGTTATGCGACGCACTATGCGATCGCATAACAAGTATGCGGACCGCATAGTTGTCGCATACCTAGGCAACCTTCTTTCCATTTTGGCCCAATTGAGGGCCATTTATGCGACAGGAACGCAGACCGCATAGTAGGAATGCGATCGCATTCCTGACCGCATTTCCTGCTTCGGGGCTTTTTAATTTCTAATTTTGCACCCGACCCCCAGTCTAATAAAACACCTACCCCTTTCATTTTAACGGGTATCTGAACAAAAATAGAGAGAAGGGAGAGTGGGTTTAGTGAGATAAAGTCTCCTTCTTCATCAAATTTGTCCATCATCTCTACACAGGCCTGGAAGTTTATCGAGTAGTCGTCATATTCATCATCACAAGAGGTAAGTCTTCACCCTATTTCCCCAAATTCTCAGAGTTTAGTTTATAATAAAACACACATAGGTTGGTTCATGAGAATAAAAGTTGAGACCTTGCATGCATGTGAATAATCTTCCATAACCTAGTAAAGGGATGCAAGTAGAGTAATCTTTCACTAAAAAGGGGATTGTGAACTAAGTTAAATGTGTCGCATTGTGAACTAGATTGGAGACGATAGAAGGTCCACTGGGTTGAAAATAGATATTAAAAGGGAATTTTGACTCGAGGTATGTATGGCTAACTTTAATCTTCGTAGAGTCACCTTGTTGGTGTCCAAGCATTCGGTATGAGTTTCTGGCTTATGCATATGTGAATTGATTGTTCTAATGTGTTGAGGTGTAAGATTCTTAACTCTAATTGTCCTAGTTGATTTTCATGTCACCATGCTATGTGAGATTGTGAAAAGATGATTCCTTGTGCTTATTCTATCATATGCAAAGCTCGTTAAATGTTGAACACCTCGGTATGAGAGAATGTGCTGCAAAACGAAAGAAATGATAACGAATCAATCATTGAATGTATCTAAGTGCTAAATGATTTGTAATAAACGATGGAAAGGAAATATGGATTTATCTAATTGAACTATATGTTGATGGCATACCTTAAATGACTCACTATTTGGTAAACATTTTTGTGGCCTTGATTCCATATGGTTATTTGGTTGTTATGAAATTATATTCTTGATGATATGAAGCCTTGTGATTGAACTGTGGGCTGTTATTGTTGCTATGAAATGTTATTGTCTGGTGGGATCGGGTTGCGCACCACAACATGAGGAATAAGGGTGATATGTGAGAAGTAAGGGTGGAATGTGATTGTCCGGTGGGATCGGGTTGCGCGCCGCAATAGGAAGAAATAAGGGTGGATTGTTGAGAAGGAATAAGGGTGGAATATGATTGTGTTGAAATAAGAATTTGTGAAACTCTCAATTGTGTTTGTTTCTGTATCTCTGTGCAATAATTGTTTGGTTTCTCTAACTGTCTCTTATCTGTGCATTGTTTGATTCTACTTAGAGTGAAGTTTGTTTATACATACTAGTACTATTCAACGGTACTAACGTTCCTTTTGTCGGGGGCGCTATATCTTTTATATGGATGTAGTTGGTTCCATAGCAGGTAGCTCAGCTCGCCGTTAGTGGTGCCTCCTCTTCATCTCTTCAGCAGTTCGGGTGAGCCCCATTTCCTCTCGGGGCCGTGTGTGGACTATATCATCCTCTTTTGCTTATGATGTAAAAGGTATAGTCGGGGCCTTGTTACCGGCAAGTCTATGTAAACTCCTAGTACTCTTAGAGTCTCCGTAGATATTATGTGGGTTGAATATATGTATTTTGGGTAGTTGTCGGACTCGTTTGTAATCACGATCCCGTATCGGGAGTGTTGTATTTTAGAATGCATGTTTTGGGAAGATTAATTGTTGAAAATGTTAAAAGAGGAAATTTGACTTATATTGGAAACGCATGCTTTGATTCTATTCTGCTGTTTCACTTATCAATGTACATTAGGAACACGGGGAAATGCGTTGGGTAGGAAAGGCAATCCAGGTCCGCTTGACTAGGTTCATCCGGTTAGGCGCCAGTCTCGTCCCTTGGTTTTGGGGCGTGACATTTGAAACCTCCACTTTCCCACTAGCTTGAGGCTGGTAAGGAGTAGAGACCTTGTGATTGACACCATATTTAGCAAGCAAAGTATCAAATGCTCTATTACAGAAATGAGACCCCCCATCACTTATAATTTCCCGAGGAGTCCTAAACTATGTGAAAATGTTCTTCTTGAGAAAAGCTACTACACTCCGGGCTTCATTGTTGGGGAAAGCCACGACCTTGACCCACTTTGAAATATAATCAACCGCCACAAGAATGTAAGTATTGCCACACGAACTAACAAAAAGACCTATGAAGTCTATGCCCCACATATCAAATATGTCAACTTCAAGAATAGTTGTGAGGGGCATTTCATCCTTCATTGATATTCCTCCCACTCTCTGACACTCATCAAAATCTCCCCGCATCTCTATACAAGGTTAGACATTAAAAACCACAACTCAAAACTTTGGAAGTTGTCCTCGCCCAATCGTGATGACCACCATAGGGAGAGGAATGACAAGCATCAAGAATGCTCATTTGCTCTTCCTCTTGGACACATTTGCGAATCACTCCATCATTGCAAATTTTAAACAAGTAGGCTCATCCCAATAATAGTCCAAATTGTCTCGTTTGAGCTTCTTCCTTTTGTTAGAAGAGAGCTCACACGGGACAATGCCGGTAACAAGAAAATTGGCACTATCCGCAAATAAAGGCATATCATTCATGGATACCACAAGGAGTTGCTCGTCCAGGAAAGCATCATTAATTTTAATAGCATCTTTTGGCCTCCCTTGCTCTTCAAGCCGAGACAAATGATCCGCAACTTGATTTTCACTACCTTTATGGTTAATGATCTCGAGGTCAAATTCTTGAAGCAACAAGACGCATCTCATCAGTCTAGCTTTGCAGTCCTTCTTTCTCATCAAATACCGGAGCGTCGCGTGATCGGTGTGAACAATCACTTTGGCGCCCATGAGATAAGGCCTAAATTTCTCCATTGTAAACACAATTTCCATCAATTCCTTCTCCGTCACTATATAATTAACCTGGGCATCGTTCATAGTTTTTATTGCAGAGTACACTAGATGAAATATTTTGTTCACCCGTTTCCCCAAGACCGCTCCTACTGCAACATCACTTGCGTCGCACATACGCTCAAAGGGTGAGCTTCAATTTGGTGTTGTAATGATTGGAATGGTTGTTAATCGTACTTCAAGAGATCAAAGGCCTTCATGCATTCTTCATTGAAATCAAACCTTACATCCTTCTCTAATATCTTGCATAGGGGATTCACCACTTTAGAAAAGTCTTCAATGAACCTCCGGTAGAAACCTGCATGCCCAAGGAAACTTCAAACTCCCTTGACGGAAACCAGAGGAGGAAACTTTGAGATCACTTCTATATTAGCCTTGTCCACTTCAATTTCCATATTTTGAGATCTTATGGCCGAGGACAATGCCCTCCTCGACCATAAAGTGTCAATTTTCCCAATTCAACTCAAGATTAGTTTCTTCACACTGTTCTTCAAATGAGTCTCCAACCACACTAAATTCATCCATAAAGACTTTGAGGAAGTCCTCCACCATGTCCGTAAATATGGCCATCATGCACCGCTGAAATGTAGCGGGTGCATTACACAATCCAAATGGCATCCTAGAGAATGCAAAGGTCCCGTACGGGCAGGTGAAGGTAGTTTTCTATTGATCTTCTGGGGCTATAAGAATCTGATTGTAACCTGAGTACCCATCCAAGAAACAATATAAGGCCCACCCAGCAAGTCTTTCTAACATCTGGTCCAGAAATGGCAATGGAAAGTGATCCTTTCGGGTCACCTTGTTCAGCTTCCTGTAGTCCATACATACCCTCCAACCAGTCACAGTCCGAGTAAGGATCAACTCATTCTTTTCATTTTTCACCATGGTCATACCCCATTTTTTCGGAACACACTGCACCGGTGAAGTCCAAGCACTGTCTAAGAATGGATATATAACCCATGCATCAAGCCATTTGATGATCTTCATTTTGACCACCTCTTACATTGCCTCGTTCAACCTCCGTTGATGTTCCACAGACCGTTTTGCATCATCTTCAAGAATAGGTTTATGCATGCAAAAGGTGGGGCTTATGCCCCGAATATCGTCTAAGGTCCATCCAATTGATTTCTTTCTCCTTTGGAGCACTTCAAGAGTTGAGTTTACCTGCACTTGGGTTAAGCAAGATGAAAGAATAAAAGGTAATGTAGAAGAAGGGCCCAAGAATTCACACTTGAGGTGTGATGGGAGAGGCTTCAACTCCAAAGTTGGTGACTCCTCGATCGAGGGCTTTGTCGGTGGAGTCTTCTGATTTTCCATGTCCAAGGATAGCTTACGAGGACCATAAGAATAGGAGAACATTCCTTGAGATGCATTAGTACACTCAACCAAGCCATCCATCATATCATCCGCATGGTTCAACAAGACCGCTTCCATGGGATCTTCCGCATTGATCATAGAGCTTGTATAATCAATTATCACTTTCGCCACTAAGTCCACAAATGAGCACACCTCGGTACTAGTTGGTTGACTCATTGACTTGCACACGTGGAAGACAACCTATTTATCACCCACCTGGAAGGTAAGCTCACAGGCTTCAACATCCACCAGGGCCTTCCCCGTTTCAAGGAACGGCCTTCCCAATATTATAGGCACCTCGTAGTCCACCTCGCAATTGAGGATCACAAAATCAACACTCAAGATAAACTTGTCGACCCTATCAAGAACATCATCAATAACACCAAACGGGCGCTTCATAGTTTTATCCTTCATTTGTAGTCTCATCGAAGTTGCTCGTTGTTGACCAAAACCCAAAGTTTTGAAGACGGAATAAATGCATCAAATTGATACTAGCACCCAAATCACATAATGCCTTTGCAAAATCCGCACTTCCATCTTCTAGTTTTTGAGCCATCGAGTGCACAATGGCGCTAACTTGGTGGGTCATTTTGATGGTCCCACATTCCATGGATCTCTTCTTAGTCACCAAATCTTTCATAATGGCACGTTGATGGCATGTTGGCACGTTGATTGAAAAGCTCTTCATCATTTCTATGAACTTTTGGAATTGATTTTCACTTTTATGCTTTGTCAGTCTTTGAGGATAAGGTGGAGGACGCCTAGGTAAATGTGCCTTGGTTTTTGGCATCACCAGCTCTGGAATGTCTATCACGTGTTCCCTAGACGGGTTCACGTCATTTTGTGACTCCTCCTCATTTTCATTGATATTAATCCTCACTTCACCATTCACTTGTTCTTCATTCACTTGCTCATCCACTATAGGAACATCATCATTTTGTATCTCATCATAATCACACACAACTTTCTTTTGCTTGGAGGTACTTGCTTCACCACCTCGACCACTCCTTGTGGTCACCGCCATTGCATGTCCGGTATTGTTATTTTTCCCTCCCTTTGGGTTTACTATCGTGTCACTCGATAGTGCCCCCTTAGGGCGAGTGTTCAATGATTGCGATATTTGCCCCATTTTGACCTCAAGATTGTGGATGGAGGTAGTGTGGGAGGCAATTTGAGCATCAGAATCGGCATTCCTCTCCATCATCTGTTTGAACATATTCTCGATCCGGCCCATATCATTGCTTGACGAACTATGGCCTTGAGATTGATACAAATGAGGATTGTTGGTTTGTTGATCCATTGGTGGCCTTTGAAAGCCCGGCCCACGATTTTCATTTCCACCCCAATTGTTGTTGTTATTACCGTTCCAATTGTTGTTGCCACCCCAATTCTGATTATTACTCCCCCAATTGCTTGAGTTGTTGTTGTTCCAGTTTCTTTGCCCTTGATTGTTCCAATTCTGATTATTCTCTTGAGATCTCCATTGTTGGTTTGGAGCATTGCTCCGCTGCCCTTGGTAGTTGTTAGCATACATCACATCCTCAATCTGGTCATCATATGAATCATCATTGTTGTAACCACTCACACCTTGCTCACTTTGATCATTGTTTCCTTACATTTGTTGGCCACAATGTCTTTGCCTGTTGACCATTATATTAACCACTTCCATTGCATGTACTTGCTTTGGTCCTTGGATTTTCTGAAGCTGTGCTTTGGCAAGTTGGTTCATAGTTGTTCTTAACTCAGCAATGGCTTGTCCATGGTCTTGGAGTTCCTTATGAAGATTGATCACATTCGGGTCACCTTGAGGAACGTTTGTCCGACTTTGCCACGCTGAAGAAGTGTCATCCATTTCATCAAGAATATCACAAGCTTCATCATATGACAACTTCATGAAATTTCCCCCAGCCGATTTGTTCACCACACATTGATTGGTCGTGTTTATACCCTGGTAAAATATTTGTTGGATCATAGCTTCTATCATGTCATTATTGGGGCATTCCTTGACCATCGTTATGTATCTCTCCCAAATCTCACGGAGGGGTTCATTTGGTTCCTCTTTGAATGCTAATATTTCATCCCTCAAATTTGTCATATGTACGGACGAGAAAAACTTGGCAATAAACTTGTCTGCCAACTCATCCCACGTAGAGATGGAATGGTTGGGGAGTCTTTCTAGACAATCCAGTGTTTTTCTTCTAAGAGAAAAAGGGAATAGTCTAAGCCTCAAAGCATCCTCCGACACGTTTGTCTGTTTTCTTCCCCAACAGGTATCCACAAATACTTTTAAGTGTTTATAAGTATTCTGATAGGGAATTCTCGGGAAATACCCTTGCTGCTCCAATAATGTCAACATCACATTCGTAATCTGGAAATTGCTCGCCTGGATTCGGGGTGGGACAATTGCACAAGCATATCCTTCATTTGGAAGCACCCGAGGAGCTGCTTTTGGAGGAGGTGGGGGAGGGTCTGGAATATTTTTATTGGCCTGGCGGCCTCTTCTTTGAGCTTGAGGTACTCGATGAACCTCATCATCCCCGTTATCATCTACCTCCTCCCCCAGTATAACATTGCCGAGATGATCATCCATTTGTACCTAGAGCGATTAAACACACAAGCTAGTGAAATAGAAGGAAAAAAAATAATCTACACAACTAGTCAAATAGATAGCCAACACCGTTTAACTCCCCGGCAACGGTGCTAGAAAGTGATCGGCTCCTACCTACACCACTATAGAATGGCAAGGAGGGGTCGATGTAGCTTTTACCCAATAGGATCGGGATCGATATCCACAGGGAGTTAGAATATTGGAGTTGGGTTCCTATCTGACTTAGTTATGTATCTTGATTTTAATTACACTCCTAGTCATAAGTTGGTTTGATTCTATAATAATTGTATTGCTAATAATTACTAAGAATAAGCTAAGTATGATAATTTTGTAAGGGCTTTCTCAATTTATAAAAGGCACAAGGGAAGCGACTTACACCTAGGCGAGTACCTAACGGGATCTAGAAATTAGGACAAACTTGTTGTACCTGGGTTCGTGATATACCTCACACTCAATTACTCACCCTATACCTCTCGGTAGTGTCACGCCCCAAAACCGAGGGACGAGACCAGCTCCTAACCGGATGATCCCGGTCGAGCGGACCTGGTTTGCCTTTCCTACCCAACGCGTTGCCCCGTGTTTACAATATACATTGTTCCATATGAGTTAGCCAATTTAGATTCAAAGTATGATTTACAGCATAAGTTCATTATCCTCTTTTAACTTTCAACAATTGATAATCCTAAAACATATATAATACATACAACATTTCCAATACAGACCACGATTTCGACCGAACACATCTACTGCCCAAAATACGTATATACAACCCACATAATGTCCACGGAGCCTCTAAGAGTACTAGGAGTTTTACATAAACTTGATGGCAACAAGGCCATGGCTATACCTTTAATGACACAACATATACAAAAGAAGACATTATGGACTACACACGTCCCCGAGAGGAAGTGGGGCTCACCAGAACTGCTGAAGGGATGAAGAGAAGGCACCACTATCGGTGGACGAGCTACCTGCTATTGAACCACCTACATCCATATAAAAGATGTATCTGCCCCGGAAAAAGGGACGTTAGTACCGTTGAATAGTACTAGTATGTATAAACAAACTTTACTCTAAGTAGAATCAAACAATGCACAGTTAAGAGACAGTTAGAGAAACCAAACAATTACTGCACAGAGATACAGAAACAAACACAATTGAGAGTTTCACAGATTCTTATTTCAACACAATCATATTCCACCATTATTCCTTCTCTACAATCCACCCTTATTTCTTCCTGTTGCGGCGTGCAACCCGATCCCACCGGACAATCACATTCCAGCCTTTTGACATTCTGTTGCAGTGCGCACCCGATCTCATCGTACAATCATATTCCACCCTTAATACTTCTCACATATCACCCTTATTCCTCCTGTTGCGGCGTGCAACCAGATCCCACCGGACATTCACATTTCATAGCAACAATAACAGCCCACAATTCAATCACAAGGTTTCATATCATCAAAGAGTATAATTTCATAACAACCAAACAATCATGTGTTCATAATAGTCTTTACCAAACAGTAAGTCATGTACGGTGTGCCATAATCATTTAGCTCAATTAGTTAAATCCACATTTCCTTTCCATTTTTTACTACACAACATTTAGCACTTGGATACATTCAACAATTGGATTCGTTATCATTTTTTTTATTTGGAAGTACATCCCTTCATACCAATGTATTCCCCATTTAACAATCCGTCTCAACACATTAGAACAACCAGTTCACATATGCATAAGCCAGGAACTCATACTGAATGATCGGACACCATCAAGGTGACTCTGCAAAGATTAAAGTTATCCATACATACCTTGAGTCAGAATTTCCCTTCAATTTCTATCACAATTCACCGAACCGTCTAGCACCGTCAATCTAGTTCACAATGCGACACATTTACCTTACAATTAGGAAATCTTGAATTCATTTGATAATTTTATCAAACACTTATGTGATCCCTTAGATTAACTAAACCTTTTTTAGTGAAAGATTACTCTAACTTGCTTCCCTTTACTAGGTTATGGACGATTTATTCCCATGCATGCAAGGTCGCCACTTTCATTCTCAAGAACCAACCTATGTGTGTTTCATTCTTAACTAAATTCTGAGAATTTGGGGAAATGGGGTGAAGAATTACCTCTTATGATGAAGAAGATGACGACTACTTGATAAACTTCCAGGCCTGAATAGAGATGGAGGACCAATTTAGGGAAGATGTGGACTTCTCTCTCTAGAACCCACTCTCACTTCTCTCTATTTTAGTCACATAGGTGTTAAAAATGAAGGGGAGGGGTGTTTCATTAAACTAGGGGTCGGGTATAAAAATTATAAATTAGAAGCCCCGAATCAGGAAATGCGGTCAGGAGTGCGATCGCATTCCTGCTATGCGGTCCGCATTCCTGTTGCATAAATGGCCCTCAAATAGGCCAAAATGGGAACTGGACTGCCCTGGTATGCGACCATTATGCGGTCCGCATACATGTTATGCGATCGCATAGTGCGTCGCATAACTCCCTCCGCAAGAATCAAGGTGCAAGAATGCGACAACTATGCGGCCCGTATTCTTAAAATACGATCGCATCTTGGGCCGCATAGTTGTCCTCAAATTGGACAGCAGGTTGTCCAGGTATGCGACCACTATGCGGTCCGCATACCTGATCTGCGATAGCATAGTGGACCGCTGATCCGCGCAATTCTGGGAAATTATATCTTTTATGTCCCGGGGTACTGTTACTTCAAAAAGGTCCATTTTTAAGAACTTTTACAGTTATAACAACACAGGGACCTATTCGGGCATTATTTTAGACATGAAATTTTACGGGTCTTTACATCCTCCCCCACTTATAATCATTCACCCTTGAATGTGGATCAGGGAATCATTTTGAAAACACAATACGCTAACCCCCAATTTTCACTAACTCCGATATTTTTTCTAAAGATATTGCCAGAGTTTTCTTTGTGATTAGGCCTATCTACCTGTCAGAGAGCCCCCGAAACACATTGTTAACCAATTTCACACATTATCAATTACTCTAACAACTTGCACATAATTCAATTACCTCATCACATTGTATGTAATTCAATTACTTCAACATGCTACACATAATTCAATTAATTCCACAAACTTGCATATCATTCAACTATCACATGAGTTGCACATAATTTATTTAACCATTCCACAATATACACAAAGGTGGCACAAAATTGAGAAGTCACAATAGTTAGGAAATTAGGAGAGTGGAGTGTTCTTGCACAAAACTTGACACAAAGGTGCAATTTCTTAGAGATGTCAGCTCTCACGATCACTACTAGACTTATTCAAACATATGGGGATATTTCTCTTTCATTTCATTTTCCGCTTCCCACGTGGCTTCCTTGACTTGTTGACTTCGCCATAACACTTTAACAGAAGCAATCGCTTTTTCTCAATCTACGGACTTGCCTATCAAGAATAGCAACCAGAACCTCTTCATATGACAATTCTTCATTAATTTCAATGGTCTCAACTGGCACGATGGCAGTTGGATCTCCAATTACCTTTCTTAGCATAGACACATGAAACACAGGATGCACCAATGATATTTCAGGGGGCAATTCCATCCTATACGCTACATGCCCTATCCTTTGCGCAATCCAATATGGCCTGACATACCTTGGGCTCAATTTCCCTTTCTTCCCGAACCGCATTACTCCCTCCATGGGAGACACCTTCAAGAATACCCAATCATATACTTGAAACTCCAAATCTCTACGACGAACGTTCGCATAGGATTTTTGATGACTCTGAGCAGTTTTCATCCTCTCTTGAATGAACCTAACTTTTTCCATAGCTTGGTGCACAAGATCTGGTCCTAACAATTCCACCTCACCAACCTCAAACCATCCAATCGGAGACCTACACCAATTTCCGTACAATGCCTCAAAGTAGGCCATCTGAATACTAGCATGGAAACTGTTATTGTAAGAAAACTCTATAAGCGGCAAGTGATCATCCCAACTACCCTTGAAATCTAAAACACAAGCCCGCAATATATCTTCAAACGTCTGAATAGTCCGCTCAGCTTGACCGTCCATCTATGGATGGAAAGTTGTGCTGAGATTTACCTGAGTACCCAAACCTTGCTGAAACTTCCTCCAAAGGTTAGCTGTGAACTGGGCCCCTTGATCCGAGATAATAGAAACTAGAGTGCCATGAAGTCTGACTATTTCTTTGATATACAACTGAGCGTATTGTTCTGCAGTATCGGTGGACTTGACTGGCAAGAAATGCGCCGACTTCGTGAGTCGATCCACTGTTACCCAAATTGAGCCGAACTTGCGATGAGTGCGGGGTAACCCTACCATGAAGTCCATATTGATCATTTCCAATTTCAACATCGGTATTTCCATAAGCTGCGTTAACCCACCAGGCCTCTGATGCTCGACCTTCACTTGCTGATAATTTGGACACCTAGTCACAAAGTCCGCCACACACCTCCTCATAACATTCCACCAGAAAATCTCCTTGAGATCGCGACACATTTTCATAGAACCTGGGTGAACAGAATACCTAGAATTATGAGCCTCTTCCATTACCCTCTCCCGGAGATCATCCACATATGGAAAACATAATATCCCTTGGCACCGCAAAACACCGTCATCACTGCCGAGTGAAAATGTTGAAGTCTTGTGATTCAAAATTGCTTCCCTTATTTGTGCTAAAGCCGGATCCCTGAATTTCTTTCTCTTGACTTCCACTACAGGCGAACACTCTGCTCTATTATGCACCACGACATTCCCCTCATCTGAGGTCGATAGACAGACCCCTAGTCTGGCCAACTGGTAAACCTCCCGAGCCAAAGGCCTCTGACCTACTTCCAAATGTGCCAAGCTACCCATGGATTTCCGACTAAGAGCATCGGCTACCACATTCGCCTTTCCTAGATGGTACAAAATATTCATATCATAATCTTTGAGCAATTCTAACCACCTTCGATGCCTTAAGTTCAACTCCTTCTGTTTGAATAAATACTGAAGACTCTTGTGGTCTGTGAACACATCCACATGAACCCCATAAAGATAATGTCGTTAGATCTTCTATGCAAACACAACCCTGCGAGCTCTAAATCATGCGTCGGATAATTCTTCTCGTGATTCTTGAGCTGTCTGGAAGCATACGTTATTACCTTACCACATTGCATCAACACACACCCCAAACCAACTCTTGAAGCATCACAATAAACCACAAACCCCTCTGAACCTTCTGGCAAGGTCAACACTGGCGCCGAAGTCAATCTTGACTTCAATTCCTGAAAACTCTTTTCACAAGCATCTGACCACTGGAACTTAACTGCTTTCTGCGTCAGTTTAGTCAATGGGGAGGCAAGAGTAGAGAATCCCTCCACGAACTTCCGATAATACCCAGCTAGACCCAAGAAACTGCAAATCTCTGTCGGGGTCGTTGGTCTAGACCAATCCTTTACTGCTGTAATATTTTGGGGATCAACCTGAATCCCTTCCCTAGAAACAACATGGCCCAAAAAGGTAACTAATTCTTTCCAAAACTCACAATTTGAAAACTTTGCATACAACTGGTGCTGATGAAGAGTCTGCAGAACTGTCCTGAGGTGATAAGCATGATCTTCCCGACTTCGCGAATAAACAAGGATGTCGTCAATGAAGACAATCACGAAGAAGTCAAGAAACGGCTTGAAAACCCGATTCATAAGATCCATAAAAGATGTTGGGGCGTTGGTTAACCCAAAGGACATTACCAAAAATTCAAAGTGCCCATAACGAGTCCTGAAGGCGGTCTTAGGGATATCATGCTCCGTGATCTTCAACTGGTGATACTCGGACCGTAAATCAATCTTTGAGAAGAACCTAGCACCTTGCAATTGATCGAACAAATCATCTATCCGAGGCAATGGATATTTGTTTTTAATGGTGACCTTGTTGAGCTGCCGAAGTGATCCATCCTTCTTTCTGGAAAAAAAAAGAACTGGTGCACCCTAAGGCGACACACTTGGCCGAATGAAATCCTTTTCTAATAGATATTTCAATTGTTCTTCTAACTCTCTCAATTCTGATGGCGCCATCCTGTAAGGTGGAATAGATATTGGCTGTGAATCTTGCAATACATATATCCCGAAATCGATCTCTCTATCTGGTAGAACCCCAGAAAGCTCATCTGAAAATACTTCAAGAAATTCATTCATAGCCGGCACAGACTCGGGAGCAGGCACCTCTAAAGTGGTGTCCGCAACCCAGACCAAATGATAGACGCACCCCTTCCTTATCATCTTGGAGGCCTTAAGACAGGAGATAAACCTACCCCTCGGCACAACATCATTCCTTCTCCATTCAATAACTGGTTCATTAGGAAACTCGAGCCTCATAATTTTGGTTCGGCAGTCGAGTTTAGCAAAGCACGAATAGAGCCAATCTATCCCCATGATAACGCCACAATCTACCATTCCTAGCTCAATCAGGTCGGCCGTGGTATCTCGACCACACACCGTGACAAAACAATTCCTATAGACTCACGCGGCCGTAATAGAATCACCAACCGGAGTCGACACTGAGAACGACTCATGAAGCTGTTTGCGTTCTATCCTAAAACTCGAAGCAATAAATGGAGTAACATATGACAATGAAGTTACAAGATCAATAAGAGCATAAACATCAAGTGTTTGGAGAAGCCTGTGACAACATCTGGAGAAGCCTCAGCACTCTGGCGACCACTCAAAGCATAGAACCGACTGGGTCCCCCTTGACCCCGTGCTCTACCCCTAGCTACACCGCGCCCTGCTGGTGCTGGAGGGCATGCCGAAGATGTAACGGCTGATGAATTGGATGGATGAGCAGTACCCCTACCTGTGCCCTGACTGGGTGAACGACAGTCTCGCTGAACATGGCCTTTCACTCTACATCTATAGCATACCGGGATATCCAAGTAACAAGGCTCAGAATGAAATCTCCCACACTTAGGGCATGGGGATCTCCGCTACTGTTGGAACCTCCCCCTTGAACGACCCGACGGATGGAACCTCCTGCTATCTGCACCTGGTCCAAAGCGACCTCCCTGCTGATAACTGTGCCCTGATGGCGGTGCACTGGGTGAGGACTGAGAATATGACTGTGATGGCCCTAATGACCCTCTCCCAAGGGAGGATCTCACCCCTCCAACTGAACTCCTAGGGTTGCCTGCTGACCGGGCCCTACAATCTTTCCATAGTTCATATCTAAGTGCAAAGCAGCTATAGCAGCCTCATTGATAACCAATGGACCAAGACCCTGAACAAACCGACGAACTCTAGCCTTCATAGTTGGCATCATGTGGAAAACATACTTGGACAAGCGCACGAACTCCATATGATACTCCCACACACTCATGTTGCCCTGCTTAAGGACCTCAAACTCTGCAGCACGGGCTGCCCTAGTCTCGGCAGGCAAGAACTGATCCATAAAAGCATCTACAAACTCATCCCACCTCGCCGGGGGGCTCCCTTCTCCACAGGAACTCTCCCACATCTTGAACCATGAATATGCCGCTCCCTTCAACCGATAGGAAGCCAACTCAACTCCCTCTGTCTCAGTATCCCTCATAACCCGGAGAGTCTTGTACATTTCATCTATAAAATCCTTAGGATCGGCCTCTGGGTCGGTGCCTATGAACTCTAGATGGGCTAGCTGCAGAAACTGGTTGCTCTGGAACATGAAAAATCCCTTTGCTCACTCGAGGGTGTGGGGGCAATATTTGATCTCTGGGCCTGAGAGGCCACAAACTACGTCAACATCTGAATAGCTCTCCTCATTTCCCCATCAGAAATACTCGAACCCGAAGCTGGGGCTGGAGGAGGATCAGGAATATCAGCGGGAGGGATCGTAGCACCCTCTGCTGGGGAAGGAATTGGAATAGTCTGGCCAGGAACGGAGGAGTCGGTCTGATTCATGGTCGGGGGATTGTCCTCACCCGCACTATCAGATTGAGAATTTATGGCCACACTTGGGGTGGCATTGGCCTCTCGGCTGAGTAGAGCTCTCTTCTTGGGTGCCATTTACTAAAAATTGGAACATCGCACGAGTTAGAGATACACAACTTCACCTTTCACCACATCGCACGATGTAGAATAGCAATAAATGGGTACTTTCCTGAATGTCCATGCAGCCCCCTAATTATAGGTCTGGTGGACAACACACCGATAAGAAGGGCTCTACAAGACACGGCTCCGAGACATCCTAGGACACTTTTAAAACCTTAGGCTCTGATACCAAGTTTGTCACACCCCAAAACCGAGGGATGAGACCGGCGCCTAACCAGATGATCCCGGTCGAGCGGACCAGGTTTTCCTTTCCTACCCAACGCGTTGCCCCGTTTTTACAATATACATTGTTCCAAATGAGTTAGCCAATTTATATTGAAAGTATGATTTACAACATAAGTTCATTTTCATCTTTTAACTTTCAACAATTGATAATCCAAAAACATATATAATACATACAACTTTTCTAATACGGACCACGATTTCGACCAAACACAGCTACTGCCCAAAATACGTATATACAACCCACATAATATCTACGGAGCTTCTAAGAGTACTAGGATTTTTACATAAACTTGCCGGCAACAAGGCCCTGACTATACCTTTAATGACACAACATATATAAAAGAAGATGGTATAGACTACACACGACCCCGAGAGGAAGTGGGGCTCACAAGATTTGCTGAAGGGATGAAGAGAAGGCACCACTATCGGCGGATGGAGCTACCTGCTATTGAACCACCTACATCCATATAAAAGATGTAGCGCCCACGGCAAAAGGGACGTTAGTACCGTTGAATAGTACTAGTATATATAAACAAACTTTACTCTAAGTAGAATCAAACAATGCACAGATAAGAGACAGTTAGAGAGACCAAACAATTACTGCACAAAGATACAGAAACAAACACAATTGAGAGTTTCACAGATTCTTATTTTAACATAATCATATTCCACCCTTATTCCTTCTCAAAAATCCACCCTTAATTCTTCCTGTTGCGGCGTGCAACCCGATCCCACCAGACAATCACATTCTAGCCTTATTACATTCTGTTGCGGCACACAACCCGATCCCACCGTACAATCACATTCCACCCTTATTACTTATCGCATATCACCCTTATTCCTTCTATTGTGGTGCGTAACCCGATCCCACCGAACAATCACATTTCATAGCAACAATAACAGCCCACAATTCAATCACAAGGATTCGTATCATCAAGAGTATAATTTCATAACAACCAAACAATCATGTGTTGACAATAGTCTTTACCAAACAGTAAGTCATGTACGTTGTGCCATAGTCATTTAGCTCAATTATTTAAATCCACATTTCCTTTCAATTATTACTACACAACATTTAGCACTTAGATACATTCAACAATTGGATTCATTATCATTTCTTTCGTTTGGCACTACATCCCTTCATACCAATGTATTCCCTATTTAACAAGCCGTCTCAACACATTAGAACAACCAATTAACATATGCATAAGCCAGAAACTCATACTGAATGCTCGGGCACCATCAAAGTGAATCTACAAAGATTAAAGTTATCCATACATACCTTGAGTCGGAATTTCCATTCAATTTCTATCACAATTCACCGAACCGTCTAGCACCGTCAATCTAGTTCACAATGCGACACATTTACCTTCGAATTAGGAAATCTTGAATTCATTTGAGCATTTTATCAAACACTTATGTGATCCCTTAGATTAACTAAACCATTTTTAGTGAAAGATTACTCTAACTTGTTTTCCTTTACTAGGTTATGGACGATTATTCCCATGCATGCAAGTTTTCAACTTTCATTCTCAAGAACCAACCTATGTGTGTTTCATTCTTAACTAAATTCTGAGAATTTGGGGAAATGGGGTGAAGACTTACCTCTTATGATGATGAAGATGATGACTACTCGATAAACTTCCAAGCCTGAGTAGAGATGGAGGACCAATTTGGGGAAGAAGTGGACTTCTCTCTCTAGAACCCACTCTCACTTCTCTCTATTTTAGTCAGATATGTGTAAAAAATGAAGGGGAGGGGTGTTTAATTAAACTAGGGGTCGGGTATAAAAATCATAAATTAGAAGCCTCGAAGTAGGAAATGCGGTCAGGAATGCGATCGCATTGCTGCTATGCAGTTCGCGTTCCTGTCGCATAAATAGGCCAAAATGGGAACCGGACTGCCCTGGTATGCGACCATTATGCGATCCGCATACATGTTATGTGATCGCATAGTGCGTCGCATAACTCCCTCCGCAAGAATCAAGGTGCAAGAATGCGACAACTATGCGGCCCACATTCTTAAAATGCGATCGCATCTTGGGCCGCACAACTGTCCTCAAATTGGACCGCTGATTTGCGCAATTCTAGAAATTATATTTTTTATGTCCCAGGGTACTCTTACTTCAAAAAAGTCCATTTTTAAGAATTTCTATAGTTATAACAACATAGGGACCTATTCAGGCATTATTTTAGACATGAAATTTTACGGGTCTTTACAGGTAGTTTGGGTGACTTTGCCCGAATTGGCTTTCTCAAGCCTAATTAGGTGTTTCAATGGTGCAAGTGAAATTGGCTCAAGTCGAGTATTACTATCTCTAGGTTTTACCTTTTAATTGGGGATATCAATCTCTTCAATTAACCCCAATTCCTTTTTATCCTATTTTAACTAGACTTGGGTCTCTTTCTCAAGAACAACCCTAGTGAAATGAATCAGTGTTTGCAACCACCAATTCAACAGATAAATCATGAAATAAGCTAAATATCACTCACCCATAAACAAATAATCCCTAAAATTAAAGACCCATTAGATACCCACACTAGGGTTGGGTCACAACCCAAGCTAATGGGTCTAGCTACTCATAATCAAGGTAGAAATCAAAAGAGTAGATGAAATTATAGCCATAAATGTTAATTACAAAGATAAAATCTAAGATTATAAGCTAAGGCTACTCTAATATTACTCAAAAGGGAAATAGGTTGTTGTTCACGAGCTCCCTAAAACATCTGATAACCTAAAATGTAATATAGAACTATTTATACATAGATGAAATTACTGGAAAAAAATTCCCCTACAGTGGTTCCACTGTCAGCGGAAAAACAAGCGCCCCAGCGGATTGACTTTCGCGGCCACACAATTACAAGCGCGGACCACGCTTCTTCAAAATTGTACTTCATGTAACCTCTCTGAACTTTGATTGTGCTCCTAGCGGAAGGCCGCGCAAAATAAGCGATGGCCGCGTTACATGCTTTGCCCAAGTTTGCTTACTCTCTAATCCTCCATTACCGCTCCCAACGGTCAAGCTTCTGCTACAGTGTGAAAGTGGCGATGTCAGCGCTCTAGTGAGTTCGGGGTCTTTGCAAGATTGGTCCCTTTTTAAGTTGTTTTGGCCGATTTGCCTCATTTTTTACCAAAACCTGCAAGTAAACACCTTGAGTTAGTTTTCGGGAATACCATAGCGCAATTTTACCCCAAAACCTAAGCAAAAGAGAGTAAATATTAGGCTAAAATCCCTAGTTATCAACCATAACCCAAGATGTAATGACATGACATATCCCATCACTTCGACACTCACTGTAGGATTTGCTGACCACCATTACTGCCTAAAAACATATTTGGTGCCAATAGAAAACCTCATACAGATTAGAACCTCGTTCAAAACCATCATACACTACCGATGATGAAAGAAACACGCATAACCGCTTAACCACCCTTCTGATCAATAAGCCAAGAACTCACTCACCCGACCAGGGCCATTGTCCAAATACTCAGCAAAATATAGTGTTATTCTTCCAACCCTTCCGTATCCCAATACAATAGTGCAAATCTCAGATTTAGGAACCTCATATCAGCCAACACAAGTAGCCACACCGACAAGAATCAACAATTATCATATGGAGCTCCTCACAACCTGATTTCGTACACTAACAAGTATTAATCCAGACATGACAATTTACAGTAAGAAAACTAAATAAGAAGACTACTAAACAAGCTAAACAGGCAGGGAAATGTTTTTGCACTTTACTATGAACTATTTCTAACAAGGTGAAAGCAAAATACACGAAATAGGAATAAGGAGTCACATTTCATCATTGTATCGTCGCGGCGTGCAACCCATCCCATCATATCGATACATATAGGGTACCCATCGAGCCATAATACTCGGGCCCAGTGATCACATGTGTGTCAACATCAAGCACAACAAAGTGCACAAAATATAATTGTGGGGAAAATCATTAGGAACAAACAATACTGATAAAGACAAGTACAATTATCGTACAATAAACAAATCAACATCACAAAGGATATCTCGCTCATTATGCCATGAGGCCTAAACTGAATCACAATATGTGCGAGAAGAATCATGTAACCCTCATAAATTGTCATAGTATAAGAGGGGAGCATATAACATAAACCAAGGCAAGAATAACATCCATTTCGCCCGATGATATACATGTGATAACAACAAGGCAAAAACAAACAAGTCTGATGCGATACAGAATACACATTCTCATTAGGCTCAAAAGCAACTCCCAAACCAATTTCCGATCATCCACCAACATGTAATTAACCCTCCAAAGGTCCGTAGCAATCTTTCCATAACACCTAATATCAATCATCCAATCCTTCACATTTCTTCACAACTCGCAATCAAGGAATAGTTTGCAACCGAGAACATCCAGTCTCTGAACCTCACAAATACCAGAATCTACATCCCTATTTTCAACAGCGCAACTCAGATGGCTCATATTACGGAAATGCACCAATAAGTCAAAACACAATGTACCTGCCAACAGGCGCTTTGGTGAAAACACATAGTGCCAGCAAAACCTTAGACACCCGAAATCGTCCGTGCCATCAAGAACTCATATCCTTCCCTCCAAAACAAATTGCAACCTTGTACATACAACTTTCCAACCCCACATGGCGCATCGCCTATAACATGCTATCTCGCAACACTACGATCGTCTCATAGTCAACTCCGAGCTATCAACAATATAGCTCCTATACTTGTAGAAAACATAAACTCCGACTGTGGTCATAACCATGATAAGTTCTTCGGAACTTAGTAACACATAATCGAGTAATCAGAACCATTTGCCTCTAACTCAACCGAGTCACGCAGACTGCTAACCTGAAAGTGACACAATCTGATGTGACCGCCCTAAGGGAACTTCCTGGAGACCCGAAGCCATTTGTTGCATCACCTCAACATTGACATGTACACCTTTCTTGATAAAGAAATATCACGAATCTGGTTACCATTCGCTACCCTTTTCAAGCCTGCCCATAGACAAATTCAATAAGTCCTTAAAGGCTACATAAGACTTGAAACTCGCTAGAACATTCTCGGTAACTACCCATCATATTCTGATCTTCAATACACAGCTAATACGCGTCGAGCAACCTGTGTTTCACCAGCATATGCCCATTCTAAGAAATAACCAAGAAATCTCTTGGTCCGGAAACTGATACGGCCCATGATCCTACAATCTTATCGTCATTAACAGACTCCACCACTTAGCTCGAAGCCATAGAACACCTCATCATGCAATTCATTACCCACATTAATCATAATAGCCTAGCCACTAACAAATCTTCACAAATCTATGCTTACCAACCAGACATACAAACCCACCTCATACCACAAATGAACGACTAAAAGATGTAACATTGCATCCGCTTCTGAGGCTAGACAATGCATCGTGATGATAGTCAAGCATCCATAGCCCATCGTAATCTATCCACAACATCACCGATCGTCGGCATATAACGAATACTGAGCGCACAACATCATATATGAGCGATTGGGAGGAGTCAAAGTCTTAGATTTCGATCTGAAACAAGGTCGCACGATAAGGAAAGAAGAAAGGGAATTTTTTCCTAATTTCCCGGTAGCCTCCCGAAGATAGGTATGGACGGCATCATAATGATCCGCAAGACTCTACTAGACACTTTCTCATGACTCGTAGAACCTACGAGCCTAGTGCTCTGATACCACCTTGTCATGACCCAAATATTACAAGTCGTGATGGCACCTAACTCAACCCACTAGGTAAACCAACTAACAGAAAATACAGCTCAATTGAAATTACAAGAGAATAGAGAATATATAATTGAATATTTACAAGTTTACCCAAGACCTGGTAGTACGAATCACGAGCTTCTAATATTTGAAATTCCAAAACTTATACAAATAATTTTACGTTATGTTTGAAGGTTACATACAAAGATTAGAAATAACCTAAGCTACTCGGGACAAGTGAGAACTATATCCAAATGCACGAACATCTTTCGAATTTGCACACGATGTCACCAGCGGCTCTGCTCCAAAAATCTGCACGCAATGTGCAGAAGTGCAGTATCATTATAACCGACCCATGTACTGGTAAGTACTTTGTCTAACCTCGTCGAAGTAGTGACGAGGATTTTAATTGAAGGATGTTATTTGTTATAACCTGTACATTAGACTAACAGTATAGGCAGTTCAAAACATAATAGACAAAAGTACCGTATACAACTCTGTGAAACAGAAAACAATTACTAGCACGGATTACAGTAGAAGATTTACAATCTTTACTGGTATAATAAGTGTATCCAAGATATCAAGTCGCATGGCACGGTAACACCCTTGGTGCTTCTATCTCATCCTCACCATATATAAATAAATTTATGTAATAAATCAATTAGCACGACAACACCCTCCGTGTGTTCAACTTATCATTTCCAAATGTACATATAACAAAACCAACCAGATGATAGAAACACAATAACAGGAATTATAAAGTAGGATAACAACAACGGACAAGCATATACATGTGGGCAATAGTAAGGGACTAAATGGAAGGCACGTGAGTAATAACAACAACTGGAAAGCAAGGGATGTCGACGTCAATTAACTAGCATATTGGAGGCCTAAGAGCAAATAAGAAGGAAACACAAGATCTTAACAAGGTAACATATACGGGCATGAATTACTAGCAGGGTGGAATGCTTATACTAAAGTGAGATAGTATGACATGGGTATAATTTTAAAAGCATGAAATAGGCATGGCATATGCAAGTTAAGAAATTAAAAGACACGGACAACATAACAATTGAGATAGAGGTCAAGTATAGGGCAATAACAACATATCACAAAAAATATATAATTACGATAATAACAGCTCAAGGTAAAGGCGGAAATGTATACACGGAAAACAGATATCACATCATAATGCATGTCCCTCATCCCCACCTGCACTGAAACACCCTTCGTTCCATGACCTCACAATATTAAAATCATAACAATATATATTAAATGACACGACATCAACCTTCGTGCTTTACACTCTTCCTCAAATGATAATGTATATGAAATGGCACGGCATCACCCTTCGTGCTTTATACTCTTCCTCACATGATAATGTATATAAAATGGCACAGCATCACCCTTCGTGCTTTACACTCTTCCTCACATTATAATGTATATACAATGGCACAACATCACCCTTCATGCTTTACACTCTTCCTTACCAAGCATATAATATCAATAAAATGAAAAGGCAGGAAGTATAAATAACATCGAGGAGAGTGTTCAAACGAATATTCCAAAAAATTATCAATCAAGGGATTTCTAAGCCAACAATGATTCAATAAACTCTCAAGGGCCGTATAATTCAAGTACTTCCACAAATATCACAATTTATCAACAAAACAAGGATAGAATCCAGCATTTCAAAATATCGGTTGTAGTGATGTAGTAGTGATTACGCATAGAGATGATCAAACTAGACTCATCAATGTATTCTCAGATTTCTATCAAATTTGATCAAGTTATATTAGGCTAGGTCTTTATTTCTAACATTTTATACTACATTCTTAATATCTGTAGATCAAGAGAGGCATGAAGCAAGGAAATTACGTAATTCTATAAGACACAATTATAACATCATCAACCCCCGATAATGATTAACCCCAGTGCATACATATACGCTTGTAACCTCATATAAGTATCACCCCCGCATGTAGCAAACAATGACAAATAGGAGGAAAAATCCCCTCAACAAAGTTAGGCAAAACACTTACCTCGATTCGGCTAACTCAACACTCAACTTAGCCTTTTTCCTCTACAAATTCGCCTCCGCTCGATTCAATCTAGCCAATGACAACTTGAATACATCACACAATGCAAGAGAAAACAATTTCAATTAATAAAGTTGTGATATTTATTCAATTTCAAAAAATTCAACAAAAGTCAACACCCGGGCTCGATTGGTCCAAACCCGAAATTCGGACCAAAATATGATTACCCATTCACCCCTGAGCCCGGATTTATAATTGGTTTTAGAATCTGACCTCAATTTGAGGTCTAAATCCCCAATTTATCAAATCCCTAGTTTCTACCCAGAAACCCCCAATTTCACCATGAAAACTTTAGATTTTTGGTTGAATCTTAGCAAAAGGTAGTGAAAGATTGAAACAAATTAGTTTAAGATCACTTACCAATGATTTGCAGAAGAAAAGCTCTTTGGAAAATCGTCTTTTGTGGTTTAGGTTTTGAAAATTTGAGAAATAAATAAAAAATCCCGTCTAAGTCATCTTTTGTTTAGCTGCATGTATAGAATTTGCGAACAAAACGTCGCATTTGCGAATGAACAGTGTTTTTGCAATTGCCATAAATGGTTCGCAATTGCGGATGAACAATGTTTTCGCAATTACCATAAAAGGTTCACAATTGCAGATGAACAATGTTTTCGCAATTGCCATAAAAGGTTCGCAATTGCAGATGAACAGTGTTTTCGTAATTACCATAAAAGGTTCGCAATTGCGAATGAACAGTGTCACACCAAAAACCAGCAAAATCCAAATTTCTCTGAAATGATCAAACACCACCCTGAAACTCATTTGGAACCTCCCGGACACAAACCATATATGAATTTGAATCATTAAACACGTTACGAACCTGCTCGCTCACTCAAAACACTGAAAAGAGGTCGTCTTAACCTGATATTGACCATGGTCAAACACCCAAATTTCTTAAGTTTACTAGTCTCTCTACCAATGATCCAAAAATACACCCAAACCCTCCGGGACTTCATACCAGAAGAGCACACCAGTCTAAAAACATCATATTAACTTGCTCGCTTGATCAAATCTCCAAAATTACACCTGAAACTATGAATTGAACACCAAATCAAATGAAATTTTCAAGAAAGCTTTGAAATCTCTATTTTTACCATCGGACGTCCGAATCACGCCAAATCGGCTCCGTTTCCTACCAAATTTCACAGATAATTCAAAAATATTTTATAAAATCTGTATCGGGTTACGGGGCCAAAACATGGACCCGGTATCAACAGTGCCAAAAATTCAATCAATTCTTAAAAATAATAGATTTTTTAGACTTTTACTTTTTCAATAAAAATTCATAACTCAAGCTAGCGACCCCAGAATTTGATTCCGGGCATTCTCTTAGATCCCATATTTCAATACGGAATCGGGACCGACAAAACACGGGTCCAGGTCTATTTACTCAAAACATTAAACGAAGTCAACTAAAATTAACCTTTTAGGCAACAATTCTTATTTTTAATAGTTTTTTCATATAAGCCTCCCGGGTGAATACCTGGACTGCACATGCAAATCGAGGAAGTCTAGAATGAGGCTCTAAAGGCTTCAAAACATAGAGTTTGGTTCTAAATCACTAAGGTATGTGCAGATACTCAAAACGACTAGTCGGGTTATTACACTATGATACCAATGTGGTATAATATTATACACTTGGAGTGCAAGTGAGACCCATGATGCAGATGTAGAGGTTAAGCTTGATGCTCAAGTTATCCCCAAGAGAGCGCGCTTTAAGTATCCCGCGTCTATTATCCAGGGTAATGGGAGCTTGACGAAGATGTCACACATCGCATCGGAGCGGGGTGGATGAAGTGGAGGCTCTCTTTCGGTGTTCTATGTGATAGGAATATGCCATTAAGACTTAAGGGTAAGTTTTATCGAGTGGTGATTCGACCCGCTATGATGTATGGGACTGAGTGTTGGCCAGTCAAGAACTCCCACGTGCAGAAGATGAGAGTAGCTGAGATGAAGATGTTGATATGGATGTGTGGGTGTACCAGGCGAGATAGGATTACTAATGAAGTTATATGGGACGGAGTGGGAGTAGCCTCCGTGGAAGACAAGATGTGGGAGTCGTGGCTGAGATGATTCGTACATGTTAGGAGAAGAAGCATTGATGTCCGTGTCAGTAGGTGTGAGAGATAGGCCATGGAGAGTTTGAGAAGAGGTTGAGGTAGGCCTAAGAAGTACTGGGGAGAAGTGATTAGGCAGGATATGGCGCTGCTTCGGCTCACTAAGGACATGAAACTTGATAGGAGGGTGTGGAGGTCGAGGATTAAGGTAGAAGGTTAGTAGGTAGTTTATAGTGGTCACCGATAGGCTTAGTAGCATGCATTTCCCTTCATATTATTAAATTTTTATTACGGTATGTGGTTTTGTTTGTATTCCCTCTTGCTATTATTGGATACTATTTATCCTTTTTTTCTTCCCTCTTCTTCTTCTTGCCCTTTCTGAGCCGAGGGTCTATTGGAAATAACATCTCTTCCTAGGTAGGGGTAAGGTCTGCATACAGACTATCCTCCCCAGACCCCACATGTTGGGATCAAACTGGGTTTGTTGTTGTTGTTGTTGTTGTTGTTGTTGTTGTTGAGATGGTATCATAGATGACTAGTTCACATATTAGTGTCTAACATTATTGTAAAGTATGTTGAACAATAGTATATAAATTTACAAATAGGCATATTACTACTTCAGATCTGGGAAGCTTACTCGAAGGTACTATAAGCAATATTTTATAGCACCCACATCGAATCAAACAATAAATTCAAAATAAAATTTAAAATTCAGGAGCTTCAAGATCAACAATAGTGGGTCTTCATATACACACACAAAAATCCTAAGGAGAGGAGGTGGAGTAATAACTTGGGTTGACCCTCTTAATGAAGATCGATCTCACAGAGGAGAAGTATATCCATTCAATTCCACTACCAAGTAAGCTTAAAAATAAGCCGTATGTTTTTAACATTCTATACTTCAAATGCGAAAGCAAATAGTTAATGGGTGGGCCGGGTAAATAGTTTGGGCTACATAGGTAGGAAAAGTAAATAGTTTAGGCTTGGGTATTAAAGGGTAAATAGTTTGGACTTAATGGTTATAAAGTGATATTTTTCCTATATAAAGATGTGTATAAACAACATATGTATATATCTATATTATATTAAAAGCACGAAGGCCCTTAGCGAAATGTCGTTCGCCTTTTTTACCCTTTAAAAGTAGAGTTTACATTGGATAAAATAGTAATTTAGTTATTTTCCTAATATGTAGGAATACTCATTTAATTATTTTTCTAATATTTAGGACTGCAAATCAACTAAATTTTATATATTACATTCTTCCTTATTTGGATTACGTAGAAAAATTTAATATTTAGAACTTCAAAAATATTATCATTTTATTTTATATAAAATTTTACACTTAAATTATATATAAATGGCGAGAAAAGGAAAGAATTAAAAATACTAACCAAATAGGATGTAGCCACTAGGTATTTAGAAGTTTATCCCTTTGGACAGATACAAAGAATTCAATCAAAAATAAAAGAGGACGGACGGTGTTCTTGAAAGATGACGGAGTAACTTCTTTTATGTTTAGATTTAGGTGAAACTCTTTAATATACTAAAATAGTTTAATATATACAAAACTATTTTTCACTCATTTGATTTTCTTACAATTTGATAAAAGAATATTTATTCGATAACATATAATTATAATCGAATATTTAAAATTTGGTATGAGCTAATATTAAGAATTTAAATCAAAAAAAATATAATTTATATCTTTTATTGCTGAAAAAAATAATTATGTATTTGGAATAGCTAATTAGCAAAACAAAATTAATTTAATTATTTTCAAATTCATCATACAAGTAAAAATATCTTTAGGTTGACAAAAATCTTGGCTTGAATAGATATATTTTAATTTAAAAAATCACCGATGTTGAAATAAATTAGAAAATGAAGTAGAATAAATTATAATATAGTATTAAAAATTAACTTGGTCAAAATTTAAAATAGAATAAATAAGAATGAAATAATAAGTATCAAAATAAGTTGACATTGATTATTATTTTTATTTTTCATCTATTCCAATAAATGACTCTCTACAGTTTTTTGTATGCGTAACAAGTTATTGGTTGTAAAATACACATTTAGTATTAGTCAGATTTAGACCGTACATTGTTACTTAATTATTCTCTTTTTTCCTTGAAACTATAGGACCTAGCAGTTTATTCCAATAGCTCTAAAAGAAATATATAATTTTTTTAATTAGTGTTAATTTGATGACTGTTTGAAGAATTATAACAAAATATATAACGATTTCGATCATGTCATATTTAATGTTATGCTACAAAAATGAATACAATTTTTGTAAGCTTACTCCAAAGGATGTATCCTTCAAATTAATATGAATATAAGTGCTTTATCATTTTACTAAACCAGTTGTATGCATGTAAAATTTATTGAATTTAAATTCAATAAATAATTTAGACTATATTTTAAATATACTAGTCCAAATAAATATTATGGGCTAATTGAATTAATTATATAAGTCCAATATATATGAATTAAATAAATAAGTCATAATCCACGGGCTAGCCCATTTAATTGGGCTACAGTGATGAGCCCACTTCATTAAGCTCAAGATGTCATCTTCCTAGAGGCCCAGTTTGGTGCCACGTGTCAAATGACGTGGCGTGCCAAGTCAAGCAGAAGAGCCAATAGGATTGTACCACGTGTCAAAATGACAAGACATGCCAAGTCAAATTAAAGAGCCAATGAAACTGCGCCACATGTGCAAGTGACATGTTCTGGCCAATCAAATGCAGTCTTGTCACACTTCAATTTGATTGGTCGGAAAGAGCTTGTTCTTATCATAACTCTTCCCTCCCACAACTATAAATAGGGGTCTTCATCACTCAAAAAAGGGACCAGAAGTTATAACAAGAAGCAAGAGGGAGCTCGTGGATCAAACGCTATGGATTTCTCTAAAAGCAACAAGCATTCAAGTGTTCTAAGGAATAAAAGATCAAGACGAAGATTCAAGAACAAGCTGCAAGCCCTGGGATTAAAAGTACATCAAGATCAAGACCAAGCTTCAAGCACTTGGATTAAAATAAAATAAAATCCAAGATTAAGCTCGGAGGCTCTTTTATTACAGTTGAAAAGAAGAATCAGAGGATTCATAGAGATTGTACACTCAAAATATTTGAAATAAAATACTACGATTGTTGCGATATTTTTCAGTCTTGATTTAATTTTTTGACACAATTTACTGTCTACAAATTCTGGCACGCCCAGTGGGACAATCTCTACCTCTCATCTCAAGTTTTCAATCACCAAAGTTCAAGAACAACGAAATGATTTCAAACACCAACTCCAGATCAACTTCCACCAAGGCTGCTAATTCCAAGTTCTATGTTGATGAGGAAAGCATCCTCGATGTTACCTTTGGAAGCTTTGGACCAGTTACGAGGAGCAAGGCAAGCTCGTTAGGAAAACAAGCACCCCAAGTTCCATCCGCATCAACCCCTATTTTTGGATCTTCATCCTCAAAAGGAGCAAGATCTTGCACAAACGTACTAGAAGGAAGTAGCGATGTTGCTGAAAATATCAAGAAAACTCTGTCTCTACTTGACCTCTCCGGATCCAAGAACTCTGTTTTGAAGGAAGATGATGATGCTTTAAGTGATGGATCCTCCCCACTTACACCGCGTAGCGTGATCCATTCGAGAATCAATCTATGTGAAAATCCATGCTACTCCCCATCATCTACAACAATCATGCAAGTCATGGTGACAAACACTTCATCTGTGGAGGAGAAGCTGGCAAACTTGGCGGAAGCAAGCGCTAGCTTGACCAAGTGCATGCAAAATCAAAATGATAGAATTGACAAGCTAACAGATAGTGTGGGAATCTTGATGGAAGAAGAATCCACCCATGCACCTGGCAAGCTCCCAGAGGTTCTAGAGAGTGATTCTCCCCCAAGACGAGTTGAATTCGAAAAGGCTATCCATGTCTTATCTAAAGGGATGATTCCAATCGATAAACTAAATGAGTTCATTGAAGGAACTATGAAAAGCAAGTACGAAGTTGCTACCAAGTCTTCCCTTACATACGCAAAGTCGTACAATACTAGGATCGATATGTTGAAGATGCCTACTGGCTATCAACCTCCAAAGTTTCAACAGTTTGATGGTAAAGACAATCCAAAGCAACATATGTCGCACTTCGTTGAGACATGCAACAACACTGGGACTTATGGAGATTACCTCGTCAAACAGTTTGTCCGGCCGCTAAAAGGAAATGCTTTTGATTGGTATACAGACCTCGAGGCGAGATCTATTGATAGCTGGGATCAACTAGAGCAAGAGTTCCTCAATCGATTTTATAGCACAAGGCGCACTGTGAGAATGGTGGAACTCACAAATACTCGTCAACGGAAGGGTGAACCAGTTATCGACTTTATCAATCGTTGGAGGAATGCAAGCCTCAACTGTAAAGACAGGTTTAGTGAAGCTTCTGGCATAGAGATGTGCATCCAAGGTATGTATGCCTAGCACATTTGAAGAACTTGCAACTCGTGCCCATGACATGGAATTGAGCATGGCCTCCGCTGGAAATGAAAGGCTGCCCATCTATGAACCTCGCAAAGGGAACGACAAGAAAGAATTCAGAAAATGGAGCAAGTTTGTACCAAGATCTGAAAACAAAGAAGCCATGAATGTCAACACATCACATGTGAAGTTCACGATGAAGGTGAGCAAGAAGCAGAGTATGAAATCCACTTCGTTTCAAGATAAGCTAAGTGGAAAATTGATTCTAAATGAGTTCCAAGAGAAAGAGTACCCATTTCCGGATTCTGATGTGCCAGCTATTTTTGAAGAACTCCTCGAGTTAAATCTCATTGAGCTTCCAGAGATAAAGTGACCAAATGAAGCTGGGAAAACAAATTACCTAAATTACTGCAAATACCATCGACTTGTGAGCCACCATCTGGAGAAGTGCTTTGTCTTAAAGGAAAAAGTTATGGACTTGCCTCGCGAAAAGAAGATCGTGCTTGAAGATGAGAAAGCAAGCGCAAATCAAGTCTCTATCACCTTTGGCTCATTTAGTCCGGATGAATTATGTGGTTTTAAAGAAAGTAAATATGAAGAATTACTGGAGAACGACAAAGTTGAAGTCAATCAACCTGATGATGATGAAGGGTGGACGTTGGTGACTCGTCGTAGGCACCACAGAAGGCCAACAAAAAGAATCAGTAGAACAACCAACAAGAAAAATAGTTGTAAAAAGACCAAGGAGATGGAATCCAATAAAGCACTTAAAGAAAGCAAAAGTGGAGGTGCACCAACCTCAAAAGCCACGACATCTAGTGACCTTGGAGGAGTTTTTACCAAGTTGGTTCCGCGCAAAGATTTCTCGTGGAGTATTGATGCCCCTTGTTGACATACTGACGAAGGAAAAGAAAAGAGTGATGACCTACCATTGGCACCGTCTTCAGGAAAGCTCATCGAGTCTACTCCTCAAGATGTTAACACATGCGAGGAAAAGGTTACGTTCACAAATGACGATCTTCTACTAGGTGAGACTTTTCACAATCGCCATTATACCTAATTGGCTATATGCGCGATGAAAGAGTAAATCGAATTTTGGTTGATGGAGGATCCTCAGTGAACATCTTGCAAATTCGCACCATGAAAACTTGGTATTACCATGAATGAACTCTCAGAAAGTCGTGTGATGATCCAAGGATTCAACCAAGGGGGGAAAATAGCCATAGGCGTGATCAGGCTAGGAATCACCATTGAAGATATGCAATCAAGTGCATGGATGCATGTGATCGATGCGAAGACTTTATACAATGTCTTGCTTGGAATGCTTTGGATACATGAGAATAAATTAGTTCCATCTACATACCATCAGTGTTTAAAATACTACGAGGGAGAAGTCGAGAAGAAGATAGTTGTTGATGATGAGCCATTCACCGAGGCAGAGTCACACTTCGCCGATGCAAAGTTCTACATGAAGAACCGCATTGTGAAAGATATAAAAGTTGATGATGCCATGAAAAGAAAGAGTGACGAGCCCATAACTAAAAGAGTTGAGGTGACTATTGGTAAATCCAAAGGTGTAACTGAGGAGGTACAAACCAACGCAAATAAATCTCATAGAGGGGATATTGCATCTTATGGCAAAAAAGTAAGTCATGTGTTCCAATATGTCCCTAAAAGGAAGAAATATGAAGGCGAATAATCTAATCTCCAAACTAACATGCTAAAGGAGTTAACACTTCCGGTAAAACGAATTGAGGCAGTAAAGTTATAAAGACACTTGCAAGGTTTGTAGACCAAAATTGTTTGCAGAATGTGGCACTCCCCAAAAAGCAAATAGATGAAGGTTTTGATCCTAACGCTTACAAGCTATTTGCAAAAGCTGGATATAATCCCAATGAGCCGTCAACAAATTTAGGGAAGCTCCCATCAGAAGCTGCAACGAGGCAACCATGTGAAGGTTGGGATACAAGCAACTGTCACCAGTGTGCATCTCCATAAGAAGGGCGAGCATCAATTATATCACTGTGGAAGACGGATCTGCCGCTTCTAACAGGCCTTCTGTCATTGATTGACTTGGAAAATCAACTATGAGAACTTTCGTATTTGAGAGATTGGGTCCATTAAAGAAGGGGAATAAGTTCTAGAGAAATTATCGAAATACAAGAACACCCGCTTCACCCAAAATTCAGAAGATCTTTAAATATTTCCAAAGTTCGGTTCCTTCTAGAATGAAACGGCCAACAAAAGTCATGGTTTCATGTGATGAAGTACTGAAGGTGAAGCCATACACTGTGGTCTACACTAAGAACATGATGAAGATGAAGAAAGTGTGGGTTCTTCGTATCATGTTACTACACAAAGCGAGCATGGTGTTTTATCTCTAATGGAGGATGACGAGAAATTGGATGATGTTTAATCGTTTTATAATATATCCTTCAACGATGAGGACCCTCAAGAAAGACGAAGATGCGAAAGATGCTCCCCTGGAACTTGAAGAAGGGGTGAAGGCAACGATTGATGCCTTAAAAGAAGTTAACCTTAGCACTAATTAAGAACCAAGACCCACATACCTAAGTGTTTTACTAGAAGTTGATGAAGAAAGAACTTATATTGAGTTACTCAAGGAGTTTAGGGATGTCTTTGCTTGGAGTTACAAAGAAATGTCTGGCTTGAACCCTAAAGTAGAAGTCCATCACCTTGCGGTCAAGAATGGCGCTCGTCCTGTTAAGCAAGCTCAAAGGTGCTTTAGGAGGTACCAACTTAGGATGAATCCATTGAAATGCGCCTTTGGAGTTTCTTATGGAAAGTTCCTTGGTTTCATTGTACGACATCGAGGGATTGATATTGATCATGCAAAAGTAGATGAAATCTTGAAAATGCCTGAGCCTCGGGATATTCATGAACTGAAAAGTCTGCAAGGAAAGTTACCGTACCTTAGGAGATTCATCTCAAACCTAGCCGGGAGGTGCCAACCATTCAGTCGCCTTATGAAGAAAGGTGCCCCTTTCAAATGGGACCAAGCATGTAGCACGCCTTTAAGATAATTAAATCCTACTTGATGAAGCCTTCGGTTTTAGCAGCCCCTATATTTGGAAAGTTGTTGATACTATATATTTCGGCACAAGAAAGGTCTGTTGGAGCGCTGTTGGACCAAGAAAAGAGTGAGGGGAAATAAAATTCTCTATTACTACTTGAATAGGATGATGACACCAAACAAGCTGAATTATTCGCCAATTGAAAAGTTGTGTTTGGCGTTAGTCTTCTCAATTCAAAAGTTGAAGCACTACTTTCAAGCTCATGTTATTTGTCTTGTTTCTAGAGCAAATCCCATCTAGTTTGTGATGACAAAACTTGTCCTTAGTGATCAACTAGCAAAGTGGTACCTCCAGTTTCAACAATTTGAAATCGCATACATCCCTCAAAAGGCTATAAAAGGAAAGCGTTAGCGGACTTCATGGCAGTTCACCCTATACATGATGATTGGGAGCTAACTGACGAACTACCTGATGAGGACGCAATGGTCATTGAAGTTCAGCCTCCATGGAAGATGTACTTTGATTGTGCTGCACATCACGGAGGAGCTGGTGCTGGTGTAGTATATGTCTTTTCTCAAGGTGAAGTTCTACGCTACTTTTTTACGTTGACACAACTCTGCGCTAACAATGTTGGTGAGTATCAAGCACTAATACTAGGGCTTGAAATGGCTGTAAAAATAAAGCGGTTGCAATTGCAAATATTTTGTGACGCTCAGTTAGTGGTCAATCACCTTCTAGGTAGTTACGAGGTCAAGAAGCCTGAACTACGCCCATATCATGATTACGCTAAAAAGTTAATGGGGTGGATCGGTGATGTGACTATTCAGTAGGTGCCAATGAAAGAAAATAATAAGGGTGATGCTTTAGCTACCCTAGCTTTATCATTAATCCCGCCTGATCAAGCGCAAGTTACTGTCTGCCATAAATGGGTAGTACCGCCGCCAAATGAGGTTGAAGGTAAAGAAAATGAACTCAAGCATCTTGTCGATGTTTCTGAAGTTGAGAAAGAATAATGGCGACAACCAATTATCGACTACTTATGCTATGGGATATTTCCAGAAAATCCGAGGAGAAGGACTGAATTCTGTTGTCGTGCACCTCTCTTCCTTTACTACAAAGATACTCTATATAGAAGGTCATTCGAGGTAGTACTCTTGCGATGCTTAGGGGAAGAAGAAACATTCCAAGATTTTCAAGAGGAACATTCTGGGGTATGTGGGTCACACCAGTCTAGACCAAAGCTCCACTTCCATGTAAAAAGGATGGGATATTATTGGTCGACGATGGCAAAACATTGCTTGGACTACGCTCGAAGATACAAGGCTTGTCAATTCCATGCGAATTTTATTCATCAACCTCCGAAAGTGTTACACCCGACTGTTGCATCCTGGTCGTTTGATGCTTGGGGAATGGATGTTGTTGGACCACTGCCAAAGTCCTATGGTAGGTACCTATACATCTTGGCTGCAACTGGCTACTTCTCAAAATGGGTTGAAGTTGTTGCGCTTAAGGAGGTAAAGAAGGAAAATGTTGCAAGTTTCATCCGAGTGAACATAATTTATCGGTTTGGCATTCCTCGTTCATAATAACCGATAACAGAAAGTCGTTCGATAATAGGTTGACGAACAAGATTTGTGATCTCTTTGGCTTTAAGCAGCGTAACTCTTCGATGTACAATGCTGCTAAAAATGGTCTAGCTGAGGCATTCAACAAAAATATATGAAACTTGTTAAAGAAAGTCATCCCCAAATCCAAACGAGATTGGAATGACTGTATGGAAGAAGCTCTATGGGCATATAGGATGACTCGCCGCACGCCAACACAAGAGACTCCTTATTCACTCATTTATGGAGTCGAAGTCGTCTTGCCACTTGAGCGTCAAATACCTTCATTACGATTGTCTATTCAAGAAGGGATAACTGATGAAGAAAATGCTCGACTTCGATTAGCAGAGTTGGAGGCTCTTGATGAGAAGAGGTTGGAAGCTCAACAGAGTCTTGAATGTTATCAAGCTCGATTGTCTCGTGCCTTCAATAAAATGGTTCGCCCAAGATCCTTTAAAGTAGGAGATCAAGTCCTTGCCATAAGAAGACCCATTATTACTTCCCATAAACCTGTAGGGAAGTTAACTTCAAAATAGGATGGGACATATGTATTTTTTCATAATTTTCCATAATTTTTAAAGACTTTAAACCAATTTATTTCTGAATTTTATTATATAAATATCCAATAATTATCCTCAAAATTATTTTTATGATGATTTAATCATCTAAACTTATCATTTATACCAGCATGAGGTTTTAATATTTTTCAGTGCATTTCTTATAATTACATTTGTATTTTTAAGGCTAATTTCACATTTTAGCAATTATAGCCCATATGCATGTACAATTACATTATTTATCCAGAAAATGACTTTTTATATTTTTATAATATTAAGTATTTATTTTCAATCACTTTAATGCACAAATAATATTTTTTCTATTTATTAATTACTTTTATAAATTATTTATTTTTTAAATATTGGGTATTTAAAAACTAGCCTAAAAGTCCACTTATTTTCGGACCTAAACTACCCAGTCTCTTAGCCCAATAAATCTCAAACCCAAACCAAACAACCCATATTATTCCCTCCCTTTTAATTACCCTAACACCCCCAACCCTAAATCATTTTCACCACCCGCCGCCTTTGAACTCTCTCAACCCAACCCCCCAACCCCCCTCTCTCTATCAAATCCTAGTCGTCTTCCCCCCAAATCCCTCTCCTAATCCCACACAAAATGGGATTCCATGGTCGTTTCTTGCCATATATGACCTTTGCCTAGTACTAGGTCCTTCTCTATACCACTTGCCTAAACATGGCAAGCGAATATCACAAGAATCAAACCAAAGTCGGTTCAAATTCTTGACTTTTTTGTTATTCCGCCTATATTCACTCTTGTTCTATTATGGGTAAGAATCTTTGTATATCTTTGTTGATTCTTACTTACCCTAAAACTAGGGTTTCAGATCTCTTTAGATCGAACCAAAATCTGTTCGATTCTTTGACTTTAAGTAATATTTTGTCTATACTCATCGTATTCTGTGTAATGTTTGAGTTGTTTTATTTTTAGATTCTGCCGATTTTTTTACTTTCCCTAAAATTAGGGCTTGAAATTTCTCTCTTTTCCTTACTGATTTCGACTTCATGTGATGTTCTTTCCTTTCCAGTGTTTGATAGATGATTTTCCTTGTTTGGGTGTGCAATTTCTACTACTATATAAACCCCTCCCCGTTCCCCTTTGAGACAGACTTGAATCGTTAAGAAATTTACTAAAAATTAAAGTTACATGCTCTTTGTTCTCTAATACTCTTACTTTATATTCGGGTTCCTGGCTAGCAGAAAGCCAAGGCCAGAAATTATGGGTTCTTTCTCTTCGTCGATATTCAAAATATTGTGCACTTCCGTTCTCTTTTGTTTTTCTCTTAACTGGTGAGTTACCGAACTTTTGTCACCTCATTCATATTTACCTGGCATTTGCATATGTTTTCACTTCTGGAAAAATTATAGTCTAATGTGTTTTTCTGGGATGTTCTCGTAGGCAATTCTGATTGCTTTACTTCAGTTTTAGGTCGTTCTAATCTTTAACTCCATTACGTTGGTAATCAGAGATGCATAAACCTAATTTGAGCTAATTTCCTTTTGAGTTTGTCTAGCCTATGTGTTATTGATGTTTAGAACCTTTGCACTTTAGTCATCTCTTTAGTGTTTAAATTTTGCTATTACCTTGTTACTTGAACATGCTTTCATATCCCTTTTAATGGATTAGTTGACTAAGCACGAATGTATTCATTAACTATATATCATAAGTTTGTTTCCTGAATCTAGTGTGATGATTTCCTACATTTGTAGAACGTTTGATCATGTTCACTATTAGTATGGTTCTACCATGTCTTGACTTCCCAGTAGTTGCCCTGATCGTGTTTAAGTTCTGTTGCCAATTTATATGATTCCTTCTAGTGACACTAGCATCTATACTTAGCATAAGTTGAACTTCTTTCCTACAATGAGTTTGTGCACATCAATCATGCAAACCTTTCTTGTTAATATATGCATTATGTGTTGAACTTGTTCTTCTGAAACTTTGTTAAGTCTGTTCTTAAAACCTAAGCATGTTCTATTATCTGTTGTATGTGCTCAACTTGATTCTGTTTGTATCCTTCAGTGTTGTCCCTCAACCTTAATTTATTCTCTTATTGCCTGGGATCTCGCTTGAGTTCTCATTCTCAGCCGGCTGAAAGCCAAGGATACTTAGGTTCTATCATTTGACCTACTTAGTGTGAGCACTGCTCAGGGTCCAATTGAGACCCTTGTGAATTCTGACACACTAGGACTTGGTCCCTAGTCATTCTCCAAACTTCCCCTATTAACCTCCTTAGTATGAGCACCGCCTTGGGTTCATGAAGCCCTTAGGAACTATGACACACTAGGGTCCTGATTTTAATAGCCCAACTCTGTTTTTACCTACAGGATTAATCAATTGGTTTCTGGCTGCCTTATGTCAATGAAGATGTGATTTCTAGGCTATTGTGAACTATGAGAATGAAGACCCGGCATGGCTGGGTGTATCTTTGGGCCTGTTGTAGGCTCACTATAGTTATTTTATTCTGTAATTTATGCCATTCATTGGGTCTGTAATAACAATTGGGGTATTAGTAATATTGGGAAAATGGGGTTTATCTTAATACTTGCATTGAAAGGGGTAGAGATCCTACCAATAGGTGTTTTACTTTGCTCAAATATGTGCAGTTATTATGCGTTAGAAATCCTGCCTATAGGTGCTCTACTTTACTAAAATGTGTTCTGCTACTATGCATTAGAAATCCTACCTATAGGTGCCTTACTTTGCTCAAATGTATTCTGCTATTGTGCGTTAGATGATCTTTCTAAAGGTGTTTACTTTGCTCAAATACATCATGCTTCTACATGTTAAATATCATGCATATAGGAGATTAAAGTACCAATATCTCAATGTGCATATTCATTAGGCTCTATAGGATTCTGTTGATTTACATGCTACCTAATCTGGAATTTAGATACTTGTCACTACTCAAAACCTATGGGTTGTGATGGCGCCGGACACCACTGTCAGGCAAGCCAACCCCTTGATCAGTTGAAATACCATCATGTTTAACAATTTCGAAGTCGTTGCCTTTATTTCTTTTCATAATCAAATAAATAAACTATTGTAAATTAAACACGATAGGAACTCCATTTAGTTTAATAAGACAAGACTCAACACATCCCCAGAACCCGGCGACACAAGTACATGAACAGTTTCTAAGAATTTATACAATTATACAACTCTTGTCCGAGAAATAAATGGGACAAAACGAATAGAGATACAATGTAAAGATATAGAAAGAAGGAGACTCTGTCAACTGCGGAACGCCTCCGGACGAATGCAGCCCGAGCAAGTCTCCAAACCAATCGCTGAACTATGAATGTACATGTGCAACAAAATGCACGGAAAGTGTAGCATGAGTACATATACATATATGTACCCAGTGAGTATCCCGCCTAACCTCGAAGAAGTAGTGACGAGAGGTCGACTCGATACTCACTAGGGTCCAGCAGTAATAACATATTATAAAATATGATAAAATATGGTAGGCATGTCAGGGAAATAAGCAACAAGTACACGTACTGAGAACTGAAAAATCCAAACAGTTACTGAACTTAAACAATAAAGAACTTTAAAAAGTAAGACCACCGAATGAAAACAATAATCACAAATTCTTAAATCCGCCGTGGCGTACAGCCCGCTCCCATAAGGTACTTTTCTACACTCGCCATGGCGTACGGCCCGATCCCATATATTTCACAATTTCTTTTCAATTCCGTCGTGGCGTACGACCCGCTCCAATATATTTCACAATTTGATTTCAATTCCACCGTGGCGTACGGCCTGCTCCCATATATTTCATAATTTCATTTCAATTCCGCCGTGGCGTACGACCCGCTCCAATATATTTCACAATTTGATTTCAATTCCACCGTGGCGTACGGCCTGCTCCCATATATTTCATAATTTCATTTCAATTCCGCCGTGGCGTACGACCTGCTCACATATATTTTACAATTTCTTTTCAATTCCGTGGCATACGGCCCACTCCCATATATTTCATAATTTCATTTCAATTCCGCCGTGGCGTACGGCCCGCTCCCATATATTTAATAATTTCATTTCAATTCCGCCGTGGCGTACGACCCGCTCCCATATATTTCATAATTTCATTTCAATTTCGCGTGGCGTACAGCCCACTCCCATATATTTCATAATTTCATTTCAATTCTGCCGTGGCGTACGGCCCGCTCCCATATATTTCATAATTTCATATTTCTTTCTGTAAAATAATTCTTTTCATCTTATTTTCCGTAAAACAATTCCTTTAATGTTACTTTCCGTAAAACAATTCTCTTCATTTTATTTTCCGTAAAACAGTCCTTTTCATTTTATTTTCCGTAAAAACAATTCTTTTCATTTTATTTTTCGTAAAACAATTCTTTTTATATTATTTTCCATAAAACAATTCTTTTTATATTATTTAAATTCCACAAAACCTCAGAGGAGCAAAACTACACATAGCAGGACATCATAACATACAGCTTATCACAAGGAGAACACAAGGCATGATGTAGGGCCTAACTACCCGGACATAACAATAATAGCCGCTACGTACGGACTCTCGTCACTTGGTGCGTACGTAAATCCCACAAACAATTACACACAACATGTAGAACACCTATGGGGACAGTTCCCTCTTACAAGGTTAGAAAGGAGACTCACCTCGCTCCGAAGATCCATCACCGGCCTCCAAGCCTCCACAACGACTAAAATGGATGTGCAACGCTCCCAAACTATCCAAATAAGGATAATTCAATGAAAATATACTCAATAGGTCATAACCAATTCAAATCACAAAGTTCCTCAGCCCGGCTCAATGAAATGACCAAAATGCCCTCGGGCCCACGTGCCCGGACCTCGAAAATTCTTGAAGAAAATCCCTACCCGAAGCTTTACTAATTCAATTACACATTTTACTCAATTATTCATGCTCAATTCGTGGCTAAAATCCAAATTTCCAAATTCTAGGTTTCTTCCAAATTTTCCTCAAATTTTCCCTAATTTCCATGTTCTAATCCATGCAATAATCTTGTATCTAACTTGAAATGAGTAGGAGTAACTTACCTTAACATAGATGACGAAATTCCTCTCTTGAAGCTCTCCAAAAATCTCCCATGGCTTTGAAGAAATGGAGAAAATGACCAAAATCCCAGTTTAAAACAACACTGCCCAGGTATTTACTCATCCCGATCGCGAAAAATGCTTCGCGATCGCGGAGAAAAATTTTCCAGCCCAAAATTTTCTCTTCGCGATCGCGGAGAACAATTGCCCAGCCTGCCCGAACAGCCTCCAGTAAAATAGACATAACTTTTCTCACACAACTCCAAATGACAAATGGTTAAATGTTATGAAAACTAGACTCAAATATCTACAATGTACATGTGTTGGTCGTCTTCCAATTTCTTATATATTATTAGATATAATCTGTCAAAGTCAGACCATGTGCAACACAACCTTCTTCTTCAAACTTCCCAGACACCCTGTAGTGTAACAGCCATATCTCTTTGTACACAAATACAAATCATGAATAGTTTACTTTTATAGAAACTAGACACAAAGGGCTACAACTTTCATTTTTATACCATCTCAAAACTTCTTATAGATTGTGAGATATGAGCCTCCGAAGTTGACTCAGTGCAGCAGAAGAGCTACTCTACGCGATCGCGAAAGGCTTTCCGCGATCGCGATTCACTAGCCCGTTTCTCACATTTTACTCACCGCGATCGCGACCAATTCCCTGCGATCGCGTAGAACACTGCTGTAGCCAAAAACCAGCAGTTATAAATGGCCTAGAAATGGTCCGAAACCACCCCGAAACTCACCCGAGCCCCTCGGGACCTCGTCCGAACGTACCAACAAGTCTGGAAACATATCACGGACTTAGTCGAGGCCTCAAATCACATCAAACAACGCCGAAAACATGAATCGCGCAAGAATTCAACTTGATGAACTTTGAAATTTCTAACTTTCACATCCGACGCCAAAACCTATCAAACCACGTCCGATTGACCTCAAATTTTGCAGGCAAGTCATATTTGACATTACGGACCTGCTCCAACTTCCGGAATCGCATTCCGACCCCGGTATCAAAATTTCCGTTTCCGGTCGAATTCTTGAAAAACCTTCAATTTTCTATCTTTAGCCAAATGACCTTAAATTGACTTTTGCATATCCGAATTCACTTTCGATCGCGCCCCCAACTCCTGATCACCATACGGAGCTATTCCCAGACTCGGAATCCCAAACGGATGTCAATATCATTGAAATGTAATTCAAGTCAAACTTAGGAAATTTCTTTAAAATACTGACTTTCAACAATATGCGCTGAACTGCTCCCGGGTTATCCAAAACTCATTCCGGACATACGCCCAAGTACGAAATCATCATATGAACCTGCTGGAACCTTCGGATCCTGATTCCGAGGTCGTTTACTCAAGATTCCAGTCTTACTCAATTTCTTCAACTTAAGGCTTCTGAAATGAGAATTTTCCTTTAAATTTAACTCCAAACCTCCTGAATTTCAACTCTGACAATACACACAAGTCACAATACCCGAAATGAAGTTGTTCATGACTCCCAACTGCTGAACGACGCGCTGGATCTCAAAACGACCGGTCGGATCGTTACAATACCATTCCTATAGGATCTAAAATCAGTCTTAATTGTTACTATAGAAATCATGCCTATAGGATCTAAAGTAAGTCTTATTATTGATTATCCTGCCTATTTCCTTTAAGAGCTAATGTTTAACTTTCAACACTGTGTCTATGCCACTATTAGAAAGCATGCCTATAGGATCCAACTAAGCATATACTCATGTTATTACCATCGCAAAGTACTGCATAAATCACCTAGATATAATGCATATAGGTTTAACCTCTTATACTTATAATCAGTAGGCAACTGCGTGGTATTTTAGAAATCGCATTAAGGAAAACTGCTTTTGCATAGGAAATTGTGTGCCCGTTAAAATTCAGAATCACATAGATATCATGTCTATAAGATTCAATAACTTTAATTTGTCTAAAATCTGCAACTGTCAATGCTAATTTGGTTGCGTGCATTTGTTGTCTAAGTGCGGAGGCTAACTTGAGCTCTTATTTATCTATACATGAAAGTCCAACTTGTTTTGTATGTCGCCTAGTTTTCTCATTTTTTGAGCAACCTAAATTAATTCTAAAACCACCCAAGATAGAGGTCCAAACGACTCTTGGACCATAGGTATGGGATGGATAATGCACGCATAAGGTACGATTTAGAATCAACTAGTGCGTTTTAGGTAAACAACTTAAAGATAGTAATCGGGTAGAAGGAGATGATAGTCTGTGCCCGCTGAATAATATGAGTAACACCGCACCTCGAGGGAGTTACGAAGTATTATTTATGATGCACACGGGGTGATCCTTTATGCTAAAAAAGTTTGGACCCCCACCTTTCCTTAAAATCAATTATTTTGGTTATTCTGTCTCTTCTCTGTATTTGAACTAATTCATATAATTTGAGTTCGACCGGGACCCACAGCTATGGACCTAGATGAATTACTAACACCTTCTCCTCAAAGTAATTTGAGCCTTACCCGATCTTTGGTACACAAACTATTTAAACCAGAGTTACTTGCAAATAGGTGCCCTAACGTACCTCAAACCCGTTAGGTGGAAACTCTCTCTTTTAACACCCTTCCTTTAAAAGAGTTATCACGTGTCAAAACCCAATTTCGCAAGAAAAAGGTGGCGCGACATCATGGCGACTCTACTGGGGATATTTTTAGGCTCTTACCATAATGAACTTGTTCTATATGGATTAGTCTTCTCTGATAAGCGTGTCTTTATTATTTTGCTGTTACATGAACATCCTGCTCCCATTTCCCCTTTTACTGCTACATGCACATCATTTTCCCTATTTCTCCCTTTATGTGAATCTTCGCCTAATTTTGTTACAATATACTTTTTCCCCTTATTTTCTAGTCATGTTCACTTGCTCCAAATTATTTTAAAAAAAATTATTGTTATATCATGTCTTTCCCTACCCTTACCTCCTTTGCTTGCTTTCTTACAATTCTTTCACATCGCGCAAACTAACTTCTTCCTTGATTTTCTTTCTTTTTATGTCTTTAAATTTCATTTACTACTGCATTTACTGCCTTCATCATGCAAAATATTTGACAAACGTATTGTTTTATCTTTACATAAAGCATGCTCCACATCATATTCCACTCGTGCGTAATTAATACCATAGCGGTGCTTGATGAGTGTCTGCGCTCTTCCTAAATCACCCTTTTAAATTTGGAAAGGCTTATTTGCGGTAAAACTATTCGATCAGCGGTGCAATCGACAGTTCCGTGCCTTTCCATTTCATGTTTTCCACTTAAGGGTACCGGTCTAGACTCTTCTAGAGACCCCACTCTGATATCAACTGTGCATGCATCATGTCTGAACCTAGTATGGGTTAGAACGTTGTCCCCGTAATAACTCTCTAAGGCAAGCCTTTTCCAAAGTCCACCAGGATTTCCATTATCCCAATGGGTACAATCATGATATGTGCATTATTTGGAGAAACACATGCCATATGCTAATCATTAATGTGTAAATAGTCGAATCCGAAGGGGGAAAGAGCTAACTTTATTTGTTTTGAAGAAATGAGGCACAAAGTCCCCATGTTCGGCATGGTTCCAAGTATGCCACCTTTGCTACTAGATTGGTGGGAAAATCTCTCTCCAAGTGACAAAAACCATGTGAAAAGAGTTCTCGGGAATTTACCTTCCTTGTTAGATATTCAACCAAACAATGTACTAATTGAGACCGCTACTATGTTAAGGGAAGAGAAGATGGTTGTCTTCTGTTTTGGTGATATAGAAATTACTCACCTTTCTAGAATAAATAGGAGGCTTTGTTGGGCTTCCATGGGATAGCCCTGGTTAGTTGGTACCGGACAGTCGTACTTCTAGAGTCTTTCTAAAAATGATAAGTTCCAGAAAGAACGATGAATTAGTTTGTTTGAAGAAATCTTACGTAACATTCGATTTTCTTTACAAGAGTTATGGGAAAAGCAAGTCCTATCGCCTTTATCATGATGAGTTTGCCATCACTTCTCTAGGTTGGACTCACCGTCGGGTTTTTATATTCATTGTCTGTTTTCTGGTGATGCTGGTATTCCCAATACAAGGAGAAAGGATCCACACTCGCCTAGCTATGGTCACTAAGACCCTAATGGAAGGAATTGAGGGGCAGACTTACACTATTATCCCAATGATCGTGGTTCAGATGTACCGATCCTTAGACCGTTGCAAGAAAGGATATAAACATTTTGAGGGTTGCTATTTGTTGCTGCAAATATGATTGTTGGAACATCTTCAAAGAGGAAAATATCGTCAAGAATTTCTGCGGCGACGATGGAATGACCACATAGCTTATCACCATCCGAAGAGAATGACTTTTATCCCGGACAGATTTGCACAACCGGTAAACACTGTGAGCAAGGTACACTTCTTTAGCAATTTAACTGACGACAAGGTGTAACGAACCGACTGATCATTTTGAAAGTTTAAGCTCTATTCGGTGGTGTAAGGTCATAAAAAGTTTCACATTGTGCATATCGACCTATGTGCGTGGTTAGATTCAGTTACCGGACAATCTGGAGTCGAATTGGAAGAACAATTTCAGTTTTGGAAGCTTATGTGATAAGGGTTGATTGGAGGTTTGACTTTTGTGTAAACGACCTCGGAATGTGTTTTGGTTAAGGTCAACAGCTTCGTATGATGATTTTGGACTTAGGCGCGTATCCGAAATTGGTTTTGGAGGTCCGTAGAGTAATTGGAGGTAATTTGGTGAAAGTTAGAATTTCGGCGATTCCGGCCGATACGTGAAATTTTTATATAAGGCTCGGAATGGAATTCCGGGAATGAATGTAGGTCCATTGTGTTAATTGTGACTTGTCTGCAAAATTTCACATCATTCTGGGGTTGAATTGATAGGTTTCGGCACGAGTTTTGATATTTGAAGTTTTGAAAATTCATAAGTTTGATTTATGATTAATCCGTCGTTTTAGTGTTGTTTTAAGTGATTAGAAACCTCGAGCGAGCCCGTGTTAGGTTATATGACTTGTGTGTGTGGTTAGACGGGGGCCCGGGGGCCTCGGGTGTGTTTCGGGTAAGTTTCGGGTCCATTTTCTCTCATTTTACTCTGTTGATTCTGCTATTTGGTGTTCTCTTCTATGTGATCGCATAGATTCATTTGCGGTCGCTTAGTGTAAAATGGACCAGCCTAGTTTCCTTAATCGCGATCGCATAGGCCACTTCGCGATCGCACAGCTTTGTAGACTTCACTCTTCGCGATCGCACCTTCTCCTTCGTGTTCGCACAATAGAAAAATAGGGTGGGGGCAGTAGACTTTGCTTTTTCTTCGCGATTGCATAGAGGCCCTGCATAAGTGTAGTGTCCCTGCTCTCCTTCTCCGCGTTTGCGAACTCCTTGTAGCGTTCGCGATGAAAGACCCAGGCAGCCTCCCCTTTTTCTCTTCGCGATCGCAATAGTTCTTCCGCGATCGCGATTCATTAAATTACCTGGGCAGAAAATAAGTTTCAAAAACGAGGGTTAAGCCATTTTTAACATATTTTGACTTCTAGAGCTCGGATTTTGGAGATTCTTTGAGGTTTTTTCACACAAATCGAATGGGTAAGTGTTCTTCCACTATAATTAAATATATTTCATGAATTAGTTCTTGTTTTTATCATTTAATTTGTGTTGTGGATTGAGGGAATTGTGGGTTTTGAAAGAAAACTTCTAAGATGTAAAAATCATGATTTGAATGACCAAATGACATCGGAATTTGATAAATTTAGTATGGGTGAACGCGTATCGGAATGGGTAATCGTATTTTATAAAATTTGTCGGGTTCCGAGATGCGGGCCCGGGGGTCAACTTTTGGGTCGATTTTCATAATTTTGTAAAGATTGGAGCTTTATTATTCGGAATCATTCCTTATACGTTTTATGTGTATTTTGAAGTTATTTTAGTTGATTTTGAGCCGCCTGGAGGTCTTTTCGCCCGAGAAGTTCATTATTTGAGTATCGGGTTGTCGTCTTTGAGGTAAGTATCTTGCCTAACCTTGTGTGGGGGAACCATACCTTAAGATTGAGTCTTCCTTGTTGATTGTAGTCCGTGTATGCGAGGTGACGAGTGCGTACTCGGACTTATTTGCAAATAGATTGGCCTTTTAGGATTTGTAGGTTTTTATGTTACCTGTGTATAAATTGTAAATTGTTACATTTGAATCCTTGGTTGTTAATTTCATCCTTTACTGCTTAAATTAGAATTACTTGCTTTTGGATTCCTTCGTTGTCTATTTGATCTTAATTGACTTAAATGAATATTTTACCGCTTTTATCATCATGCTATATTTGCTTCCTAAAACTGTCGAATTGACTATATTAGTGTTACCTAGCTTTATAGTTGTTTGGCCGTAGTTGGAACATCCGTTCGTTGGTGTCAAGCATGCCCGTGAGTCTTACATTGTGATTTATATGATTTTTTCCTTAAGTGCTACTTAGGTCTAGTTGATAAACATTTATGTTGTTGATATTTCCTTGATGTTGTCTATTACTAGGCCTTTGTTTAAGCTGAGTTTTATTCCGTGGAGTTAACTGTTTAGGTGAGATTGGTTATAACTGTTTCCCTTGTCGGGATCGTGTGGTTTCTCTTATTATTCCTGTTGTTAATGATGTTGTTTGCCTTGTTGACTCCCTTACCGGGATGTTATGGTTTCTATTACTGTTTATGCTGTTAATGATATAGTTTGTATTGTTGACTCCCTTGCCGGGATGTGGTGATTTATTCTTCTTATTGTTGATTTTCCTTGTCAAACTGTTGTTTATGTTATTTTAGCACAAGGAGACATTCCATGCCATGTTTATGTTATTTTAGCACGAGGGGATATTCTGTGTCATGTTTATGTTATTTTAGCATGAGGGGACATTCTGTGCCATGTTTATGTTATTTTAGCACGAGGGGGCATTTCGTGCCATCTTTATGTTATTTTAGCACGAGGGGACATTCCGTGTCATGTTTGCGTTATTTTAGCACGATGGGACATTCTGTGCCATGTTTATGTTATTTTAGCACGAGGGGGCATTCTGTGCCATGTTTATGTTATTTTAGCACGAGGGGACATTCCATGCCATGTTTATGATATTTTAGCACAAGGGGACATACTGTGCCGTTTCTATTTATTTATTGTGAGGATGAGAGTAAAAGCACGAAGGGTGATGTCATGCACTTGTCTTTGCATTATTATTTTCGTTGTTCATGTTTGATATTTATTGCACTTAAGAGTTAATATTCCGTTTTTTAATTTGGATATTCATACTGATCTCTTACTGCATTTATTGACAAGACTTGATGTTCCTCCTGTACTGTATGGCAAGTTTTGAATTACGGACTGAGTTCCGATAGATTTATCTTGAGGAGATTATGATTACAAGATTTTATTAAAAAGTATCATTGAAAAAGTAATGGTTTCGAAATGATTATTTTTGAATGACTTTTGCATCGAAGGTATATTTGAAAAGCATTCGTCTTGCATAAAAATGATATTTGGAAGTCATTTATTGGGAAAACATCGTTGGAAATTTTGTATTTTTGAAAGAAACTATGTTTCTGGTATTTCACTCTATTAAATATACTTATATATACATTTGGAGAAAGTATGTTTTCAAAGGAGAACCTTCTATACTAAAATGAGTGTATTTGCAAAGTTTTTCATATGAACCGTTGTTTAAAGGTTTCCACAAGTTTATAGATTTTAATTGCTAAGGCCCGATGTGAACAAACAGACGTAGAGTTGAGTTATTGGTGTTCGCTATCGCGTTGTGTTTTCTTCCGGTTTGGCTTGTTTTGCTGTCCATCTTTTTGCGTATATTTATGATGTTTCGTTGGTTAATTTCTGTAATTTCCTTCCGCATTATATCGTCATTGTTGTTAATTATTCCGTGAAGCCTTAGATAGATGTAGTGTTCCGTTATTTCTATATTCATGTCAGTTATTTTGTACACCAGTGGTGTCTTGACTAGTCCTCATCACTACTCCACCGAGGTTAGTCTTGATACCTACTGGGCACCGCTGTGGTGTGCCCATACTACACTTCTATGCGTTTTTGTTTGCACAGATCCAGGTTTTGGTTGTTAGTAGTTGCGCGGATGATTGACGAGGAGACTCAAGGTAACCTGCTGCTTCGTTTGCAGGCTTTAGAGTCACCTTCAGTTTCTATTCAACTGTTGTATTTATTTCCAAACAGTTGTATTTAGAAGTTGTAGAAGATTCGTAGAGCTTATGACTTGTCTTACCGGTTTTGGGGAAAATTTATAAATTATGTCAAGATTTGATATCGAGACTTATAGTTTTCCTTTTATTATTGTTGTTATTCAGTAACTGTTAGGCTTACCTAGTCCCTAAGACTAGGTGCCATCACGATACCCAATGGGGGGGAAATTTGGGTCGTGACAAGTTGGTATCAGAGCTCTAGGTTCATAGGTGCTACGAGTCATAAGACAGTTTAGTAGAGTCTTGCGGGTCGGTACGGAGACGTTTGTACTTATCTTTGAGAGGCTACAGATTTAATAGGACAATTTCACTTCCTTCATTCCTATCGTGCAAATTCATTGATCTTGAAGTTTGAAATTTTCGTTCCTTTCTCTCACCGATGGTGAGGACACGAGCTGCGGTTCCTAATTATTTTACCCCAAAGGAAACGCCGCAATGCTCAAAGACAAAGACCGATGAGGAGCATGTGCCGCAGTTAAGATGCCTACCAGAGCACCTGTTGAGAAGCTGCAGTAGTTCCAGTGGGGGACAGGTACTGGGGATGCCTGTTGCTACCCCGGACCTTAGGAGGCCTGGGCATAGTTTGAGTATAATTGGTGCATTGGCTCAGGCAGGGTTGATCCTAGTGCACCAGTTGCGTCGCAGGTCGGTGGAGGAGTTTAGACTCCCACCGTCTCCACTCCAGAGCAGTGAGATCATGTTGGTCAGGTTCCAGTTCTCATGGAAGCACAACATATGGTTTCAGTTCAAACCGTGGTTAGGGCAACAACATCGGAGGAAGAGCACCTTGGAATTTAGAGGTTCTGGAAGTACCACCCTCCTATCTTTCAGTGGATGGGCGGCAGATGGTGCCCAGGGTTTCCTGGAGGAGTGTCATTATATTCTTCGTACTTCGGGTATTATAGAGATGAGCGGGATTGCTTTTGTCATATCTCAGGTTCAAAGTAGTGGGTTGGTCAGTGGTGGCGGCATATGAGATGGGGTAGCCATGCCGGCTCAGCTTCACTTACATGGACTCAGGTATTCGGAGATGTTTTGAGGAGGTCGCACCTCAGTTCCTTCAGGATGCATGGCGCGCGGAGTTTGAGCAATTTCATCAGGGTGCTATGTCAGTGTTGGAGAACTATGTCGGATTCAGTGAGATGGCCAGATATACACCTCGCTTGGTTGCTTCAATTAGGAGATGAGTCCATAGAGACATTGGGAGATTCAGGCATGATATTTGGTTCAGCGGGACTCGAGAGTTAGAGTAGGATGCCTCGTTTCAGCAGGTAGTAGGGATCGCTTGCCGGTTAGAGATCATGTGGGACCTAGAGCGTGGGGACAAACGAGATCAGGGAGAGAGTTCAGGGAGACAAGGAGGCCTCGTAGATTGGAGGAATCTACTGGTCCTTATTATGGAGTCAAGGAACGTCACGGTAAAGGTTTTGTGGGTCAGCCAGTTCAGCTTTCATCACCAGCTTCGCATGGGATTTCAGGTACTCATGGGTCTTAGAGGATTCGTATTGTATGTTTTCCACAGCCACGGCGGCAGAGAGATTGCTTTTAGTGTGGAGATGTTAGCCACAGGGTGAGAGATTGTTCTAGGATTCAGGTAGGTGTGATATAGCAGGGTATTCAGGTGAGTAGAGGGCGCCCAAGAGGGGGAGGCCCGACCCATTGTTTTGTTTCATATAGTAAACTAGAGGCCGTTGTGCCAGATATCATCACCCAGTTATGTTTTGATGTGTTACAGAGGAGCACCAATTGTATTTCATTATAGTTCTGTTGGTCGGGACGAGATCCCTTATTTGTTGTTTCCTTTATGGGTGAGTTTCATGTTTTGCACTCCATTTTGTGTTTGCTCTTGTTGGGAGATTCTATGAGTAGTAGCCCAGGTCTATCATTGTTTTATTCCTTCTTGATAGTAATGAAACTAGAAGGGAGTCCTTGTTGTTCTTCGTGGTAAGCTTTATGTGATTGTACTGAGTATTTTGTTTACGAGTTGTGATTTGATACCCCATCGAGGTGTGAGTTCAGTTAGCGTTATGATTTTATCAGCTGAGATGAATTAGTGGAGGAATTTCAATTGGAATGATATACTTTCGGTATGTGATTCAGAGTTGAGGGCGGGGTCCTCATGATATTTATGATTCGAGATGTTTGGACCGGGCTGAGTATCGCGGTGGAAATTTTATCAGGATGGAATCCTTGTGATTTGCTCATATGCTTTGCTTCTTCCTTGTTATATTGCTTTTGGTAAGTCAGTATTGATAGAGAATTATTTCTATGGACTTGTTTGATAGTTCCTTTATATGTTTCTACATTCATATTCCGTCATTTTGTTATGTGCTTTTTTGTTTTAGCTTGCGAGATGTGTGCCCGGTGGTGTTAGTGGTGGCTTGGTGACTGGGGTGTTTAATAATGAGGTCTTCGTTTTTAATGCAACATTATCAGTATCATGGGGTTTGGAGCAGAGTTCTTTCAAATGTGAGGCTAATTGCCAGGGTTGAGTTGATTTCGGGCAGCTATTGTGATCAAAAGTGTTATTTGAGCCTGTGTATGATGTGCTAAGTTGTGTGGTCTTGCCTTATGGGTGTAGTCATGAGTTGATGCAGCTGGTTGAGGCTAATGCCGGATATGGATTTAGAATCGAGTCCTTTGAGAAATGAGTAGAAGGTAAGAAATTGAGGTTTGTGGATTATCGGCGGCGATGTGAAGGCAATATTGCAGTTGCAATTGTTTCATTAGGCTTATGTGGGTTTGGGTTACGTGGCATCACCCGCGGGTATGTGTTAGCAGTATAAATTAGTGATTGGATGAGTTCAAGGTGAATCTTGACACGTTCGAGGACATCTATGTGACCCAAGACGCGATCATATCCTGGAAATGCGAATCGCATAGTTGTCTCATTCTTGCACCTCCATTTTTGCGGAGGAGATTATGCAACGCATTATGCGATCGCATAACAGGTATGCAGACCGCATAGTGGTCGCATACCTAGGCAGTCCGATCTTATTTTGGCCCATTTTAGGGCCAACTATGCGACAGGAATGCGGACCTCATAGCAGGAATGCGATCGCATTCCAGATTTGGGGCTCTTTATTTTCTAATTTTCGCACCCGACCCCCAGTTTAATAAAACATCCCCCCCCTTAATTTTTAACATTTATCTGAACAAAAATTGATATAAGTGAGAGTGGGTTCTAGAGAGAGAAGTCATCTTCTTCAAAAAATCGATTCTACAAACGTCACTCAGGCCCGGAAATTATCGAGTAATCTTCATCTTCTTCACTATAAGAGGTAAGTCCCCACCCCACTTCCTTTTAATTCTCAGGTTTAGCTAAAAAGGGGTAGAACTCATAAATTGATTCTTGAAGATAAAAGCTAAGACCGTACATGCATGTTCATGATCTATTCTAAGGTAGCAAGAGGGTGTAAGGTAGAGAAACTTCCATTAAAAATGGGGGGGATTAATTAATCAAAGGGACCACATAGTGTTTGATTAAATGCCTCAATGAGCTGAGTTATATTCATGGTTCCAAATTTCTAAGTGAAATATGTCATTGTGGAATAGATTGACGGTGCTAGACGGTCCGGTAATTTGTGATAAAAACTAAAGGGGGAATTTCGATTCGAGGTATGTATGGATAACTTTAATCTTTGTAGAGTCACCTTGTTGGTGTTAGAGGACACTATAAGAATTTCTTGCTTGAGTATATGTGAATTCACTGTCCGCCTGTGTTGAAGTGCAAGATTTCATTTCCTGATTTTCTTAGTTGACTACCATGCTAATTGAGATTGTGAAGGGTGATTCTCTATGCTTATCCTACCATGTGTAAGGCTTGTTAAACGTTCAAATATGCCGATATGGGAGTATGTACTACAAAATGAAAGAATGTCAATGTACCCTAATGTGGGAATGTATTTAATTGCTAAAGGCCGTGTGTGGAAAATGGTGAACAGAAATTTGTGAATTGAATTAGTCGAGTTAAATAATTTTGGCAACAACATACATGAATCACTGTTTGGTAAGGATCATTGTGCCTTGATTTCACGTAGTTATAGGTTGATATGAACTTATGTTCTTGATGATGAAAATCCCTGTGATTTAATTGATTGGTTGTTGTTGCTATCAAATGTGATTGTACGGTGGGATCGGGTTGCACACCGCAACACGAAGTAATAAGGGTGGACAGGTAATAAGGGTGAGATGTGATTGTACGGTGGGATCGGGTTGCACGCCGCAACACAAAGTAATAAGGGTGGAGAGGAAATAAGGGTGAGATGTGAATGTACGGTGGGATCGGGTTGCGCGCCGCAACACGAAGTAATAAGGGTGGAGAGGTAATAAGGGTGAAATGTGAACGGATGAATATTTTAAATGAGTAACTGTTAAACATTCATTGTGATTTTCTGTATATTTATGTGGTATCTGTGTGGTTACCCTGACTGTCTTCTAATTGTGTACTATTTGATTTTACTCAGAATAAACTTTGTTCAAACATGCTAGTACTATTCAATGGTACTAACGTCCTTTTTTCCGGGGGCGCTACATCTTTTATGTGGATGTATGTCACGACCCAAAATCCGGTTCAGGTCGTGATGGCACCTAACGGCGAGGTTAGGCAAGCCAACATGTGAATCCTTAGGAGATACTACCCCAGAAACTCGATATTCTAGTTGTTTACAATTTATAACAAATAAAATGCGAAATATAACAGCGATATGAGGTCAGGCCGTAGATACCAGCTGAACCACACCTAGGCCAAAATATACAACCCCGAAAACCCAACATAACTACAACAAGTGTGTGCCAGGACTAGTGTCACAGTGTCAACGGGCGACTACATAGATACAGCAACTAAAATATATATATACAAAAATACAAGCCGCAGTCTGAAAAAAAAGACTGAGCAAAATGAAACTAGAAGGCTCCAGAGGTGCTGTCAGGATGATGCCAAGAAGACAGCTCACCGGATGGAGTGACACCGCGATAAGTATCTACCAGCGGACGGACGACCAGACGGGCCAGCCTCAAGACCTGCACAATCAAGTTCAGAAAGAGAAAAGAAAGTGCAGCATGAGTACATATAAACACATATGTACCCAGTGAGAATCCCGTCTAAACTCGTAAAGAGTAGTGACGAGAGGTAGAATATATACTCACTAAGGTCCAGTACATAATAAAATAAGGTACATACCGAGCAATAAATCATGTGAGAAAATACATCAAGTATAAGGACAGGTAATCAACAAACATGTAACTGATCTTAAACATCACCTTTCCTTTTCATTATCTGAAATACCTTATCTTCTTATCTTGTTATCTCAATTATTCATTTTTCAGTACTCAGTATTGCTTCTCAACTCACCATCGTACGATCCCAACTCAATGCAGATGCTAATTAATGCATATGTGTATATAGATATACCCGACACGGACAAGACTATCGACCGAAGTCATAAGGGTGGGTCATAAGGACTGACTCGGTCATAAAGCTCCACACGCTCGCGAATCATACTTGCGACTCGTGCGCTGACTCGATAAAATCTCCACGATCGCGAATCATCCATGCGACTCGTGGGCAAATATCTCTCCCCGCTCACGAATCATTCGTGCGACTCAGGGGAAATGACATATATATATATAATCTCCCGATCACGAATCAAACCTGTGACTCGAGGCCAATGATGCAAAGTAAAACTCTCCCCGATCACGAATCGTGCTTGAGACTTGGGGGCCGATGAAAATATAAGTCCTCCCCGATCACGAATCATACCTGTGACTCGGGGG
>ML248218.1:7971-23331 GCA_005239495.1 Nicotiana undulata
TGGGGGGGGGGGGGGGTTTCTGAATGATATAGAGGTCGGAGGTTTAGGTATTCCTAAAAACGCTAAGTTACAGAATTTAATTCTAACCTTAGAACAATAGGTCAAAGTGCAGAACGAGAGGATTGAGAAGATTCCAAGATTTCTTCATGTTATTAAGGGAATCGACAAAAACAATTATTCTCAGCACCCGTGGAAACCAAGTGTGGCCTCGCTATTGATCCCTAAGAAGTTCAAAATACTAGATATTCTTAAATATGAAGGAACCTTGGAACCACATGATCATATCATGGTATACAACCGGAATAAAAGAGAACAATCTCTAGAAGGAAGAAATCGAGTATTTTCTTGTCAAGAAGTTCGGAGAAACCCTGACCAAATGTTCTCTAACTTGGTACTCTCAGTTACCAAAAAATTTCTATTAGATCTTTAACTGAACTTGCAGATACATTTATCAAAGCACATTTCTGAGTCAAAAAGGTGGAGAGGTAAATAGAGGATATTTTCAAAATTCAACAAAGGGATGCAGAGCTGCTCCGATACTTCATAGATTTCGTTTCAGAGGGAAATGATGTTGCTCCCTACCATGTCGGACAACCAGGCAGCCAGGGCATTCACAAGAATCCTGACTGAAAATAGTTTGAAAGCTATGAAGAGGCTGAAAGATAGCCTATGGGAGACATGCATCAAAACATGAAATGACGTGTATTGTAGATACAACACGAAGCTCCGAATAGAAGAAGATATTTCCACACTTCCCAATTTGGCAATAGGTACGTAAAAGAATACAACCATCATCCAAAAAACAATTCGCAGGCAAGAAGACCCCAGACACCAAGACTCAAAAGTCCGGTATGAGCCTTATTTACTGCCCTTATATCGAGAAAGTTATCGGAGGCACAAGCCGAATCAAGACGATAGAGGCTCCAGACAAAGCATTAACATTGTACCACACCGAGCGGTAAATGAACTGGAACCACTAAAAATTGGTGATTATCACCACATGCCAAAGCTAGTCGACTACAGCTTCAACGTCAATACCTCATAATTTGTAGCGGTATTCAAAGATATGGGAAACAGTGAGATGGACAAAGGAAATAAGGACATACCCAAGCAAACAAAGTCAAGAACTCTAGTGTGAATTTCACGACGATCGGGGTCACAAGACCATTGACTGTAGAGTCCTTCAAAATGAATTAGAAAAATCGTATATGAAGAACAGAGGCAAATAGAGCCACCATGGTTCTCGTCGCCGAGCAGAATAGTCAACGTCATATTTAGAAGAGGAGAAGTAAATGGAGTAAATTTCACAGTAGCAAAGAAGTTAGTAAAAGTATCTGTCTAATTTGAAAATCTTTAGCAACAAATACTATCTAGAGAAATAATAACTATTGACAACAAGGATGCGAACGACTTGACCATGTCCCACAGTGATGCCCTGGAAATAACTCTATGCATTCTAGACACTAACTTTTGACGCGTTTTGATTGATCCAGGTAGCTCAGTGATCACATCATCCAATTGAGGGTGATCAAAGAAATACAGCTCACAGACCAAATCATATCAAAAGCACGACTGCTTTTGGGGTTCAACAACCCTAGCAAGATGATCATAGGAGAAGTGATCTTGACAACCTTTGAAGATGGAGTGATCAAAGAAACATCATTCCAAGTAGTCGTTGGAGACACGACATGCAATGCCATCCTAGGAGACAATGGATTCACGAGATGGATGTAGTCTCATTAGCGATACACCAAGTGATTAAGTTCTCATCAAAGTGGGAATTCAAAAAAATCTTAGGAGAACAAAGAGCATCATAAAAATTTAACTTAATTGCATATGCGCGTAGCCTCTCCAAAGACGAACCAACCAAATAACAGCTAAAGCATCCAGAATCCCGAAGCGTCAAGGCCCCGCAAGCGGAAGCCAAGTTTAATGATTCTCAACTAAAAACCAAAATATTTTCGAATAAGACTGTCGAACTAGAAGAGAATGATGCCTCCAAATCAACGTCCGTGGAACTAGAGGAAGTGATCATTCTCATCGACTTCCCGAAAAAGAAGGTGTATGTGGGCTCAGGACTTATCCTTAAGCTGAAATGTAAGTTAATTGAATTTTTCACGCTAATGCATATTATTTTGCTTGGTCACATGCATACATGAGGGGATCCCTGATCGAGTCCAAGCCTACACTACTATTGAGTAGCGAGATGGTCGATGCAGTTTTAACCCAACTAAAGTCGGGACCGAATCCACAGAGAGTTAATGTTTGGAATGAGGTTTATATCTAAGCGATTTGCGGGCTTTGAATCTAATTACACTTCCACAAGTTTGGGTTTGTATTCTACTTCTATCTTTACTCTCTAGATTGCAATAATTGAAACTAAGGACAATATTTTTGTTGGGTTTTTCAAGTGTTAAAAGAGACTAGGGTTGCGACTCTACCTATGTGGATATCTAACGGGTAGAAAAATCTAGGGCAAGCTTGATTAGTTGGGATTGTAATATAGCTATCACACCTGGGTACTCACTCTATACCACTCTGTAGTTTGAGTGATTTTGTCAAATTTGGCTTTCTCAAGTCCAAATGGTTACTAATACAAATCAAGTGATATTATCTCAAATCGGGTATTAATATCTCTAGGTTTAACCCTTTAATTGCGGCTATAAATTTCTTGAGTTCACCCTAATTCCTTGTTAGCCTAGTTTTCCTAGACTTAGTACCTCTTTCTCAAGTAGAGACTAAGTCATAAAGGCATGAATCAATGTTTGCAACCATAAATTCTTGAGTTCTAGAAAGAACTAGGCTAAATATAACTAACCCATTCACATTCAAGCCCTAAAATCAAACACCCATTAAATACCCACACTAGGGTTGGGTCACAACCCTAGCTACAGGTTTAGCTACTCATGAAAATAGAAGAAATTACAGATGAAATGAAGATAAAAATCCATAATATTAGATTATGGGATGAAAATCTAATGTTAAAAAGTGAATCTAGCACAACATTTCCAAAAACAATAAAACTAGTCGTCTCAGGTGCGCATACAAAACATAACATAACCTAAAAATGACAAAATGAGGTGAAAATATCTAACAAAAATGCCCCTGCGGAGGTTGTGCAACCGCATAATTCTGAATGCGGCCACACTCTTGCTTTTGCGGCCGCACAATTCAGGTGCGGTCCGCGTTCTTCTCTTTTGCTTCTAGACTTTCGCGTACCGCACAATTCTAAGTGCGGTGGCTCTCATGATTATGCGGCCGCATAAAAGTGATGCGGTCCACACTTGCTTGATTTTTGTTGAGGGCAACTCTCTGAACCTTCATCATCGCGGACCGCACAATTGTGTGTGCAACCGCGCTTGACATCCTGCGGCCGCACAATTATGGTGCGGTCCGCACTCCTTTATTTTGCCCAAGTTGTCAACTCTCAGATTCTTGTTCATCGCGAACCGCACAAGGACTTTTGCGACCGCACAATTCTAGTGCGGTCCACGCTCATCATATAGTCTAAAATTGCAACTCTCTGAATCTCCCTCTTGCGGACCGCATAGTTTTTATTGTAAACGCACATTATTTGGTCCGTGTAGGTACTTCATCCTTGCCTTTAAAAGGATCACTCCACTTTGATTTTAGCTTTCTCTAAAACATCCGCAACCGAGAGTTGAATAAAAGAACAAGGTCACCTTCTTTGAATTCTTTGTTTTGGATATACTTATCGTGTAGGTACTTCATCTTGTTCTTATTCAAGGACGGGCTGGTGTAAGCATGGAACTGGAACTCATCAAGTTCATTCAATTGCTCCACCCGAAGATTGGCAGTTATATCCCACTCAAGGTTCAATTTCTTCAACGCCCACATGGCCTTGTGCTCTAATTTCATCGGGAGATGACATGCTTTCCCAAACATCAACTGATACGGAGATATACCAATCAGAGTTTTGTAAGCTATTCAATAGGCCCGAAGAGCATCGTCAAGTTTCCTTGACCAATCAGCCCGATTTGCATTGACAGTGTTGGATAGAATACTCTTGATCTCCCTGTTAGAGACTTCAATATGTCCACTTGCCTGGGGGTGATAGGGGTTGACACATTGTGAGTGACGCCATACTTGGAGAGTAAAGTGTCGAAGTCTTTGTTACAAAAATGTGAACTCCCATCACTAATGATGGCCCTTGGGGTGCCAAACTATGTGAATATGTTTTTCTTCAAGAAAGCTACCACACTCTGTGCTTCATTGTTGGGAAAAGCCACGACTTTAACACATTTGGACACGTAATCCATAGCAAAAAGAATATAGGTGTTCCCACATGAGCTCACAAATGGACTCATAAAGTCGATGCCCTACACATCAAAAATATCAATCTCGGGGATGGTGGTGAGAGGCATCTTATTTTTCTTGGAAACCCACCGGCCTTTTGGCAATCATCACAATGTTTAACGAGCTTGCTAGCGTCTTTGTACAAGGTAGGCCAATAGAATCCACAGCTTAGGATCTTTGTATCAGTTGTTGCTCCACCGTGGTGACCACCATATGGCGAAGAACGGCAAGCTTCAAGAATACCCATTTCTCTTCTCCTGAAACACATCTCCGGATAACACAATCAATGCAAATTTTGAAAAGATATGGCTCGTTCCAATAATAATCCAAGTAGTCCTGTTTGAGCTTCTTCCATTGGTTTGAAGAGAACTCATACGGGACAATGCCGCTTACAAGATAGTTAGCCACATCGGAAAACCAAAGCACCTCGGTCATAGTCAAGGAAAGGAGTTATTCATACGAAAATGAATCGTTGATCTCAAGGCCATCATGGGGCCTCCCCACCTCCTCTAATCGGGACAAGTGGTCCTCCACTTGATTCTCACTCCCTTTGCGGTCTATGATTTCAAGATCAAATTCTTATAGAAGGAGTACCCACTGCATCAATCTATCCTTAGAGTCATATTTACTCATCAAATAACGAAGTGTCGCGTGATTGGTGTGAACAATCACTTTCGTATCCATGAGTGCGGGCGGAACTTTTCCATAGCAAAGACAATGGCTAAGAGTTCTTTCTCAGTCACCGTATAGTTTACTTGGGCCTCGTTCATGGTCTTACTAGCATAGTAGACCGGATGGAAGATCTTGTTGATTCTTTTCCCCAATACCGCTCCTACCGCCACGTCGCTAGCATCACACATGATCTCAAATGGTAAGCTCAAATTTGGTGAGGTAATGATAGGAGTGGTAGTCAACCTATAATTGAGTAGCTCAAATGCCTTCATACAATCATCATTGAACACAAATTTGGCATCTTTTTCTGATAACTTGCAGAAGGGGAGAAATCCTTGATGAACAAGCGGTAAAACCCCGGGTTACCTTGAAAGCTCGTCACTCCTTTGACGGAAGTAGGAGGAGGGAGTTTTGATATCACTTCAACTTTTGCTTTATCCACTTCAATACAATTACGGAGATCTTGTGGCCGAGGACAATGCCCTCCTCGACCATAAAGTGACACTTCTCCCAATTAAGCACCAAGTTGGTCTCTTCACAATGTGCCAATACCTTATCAAGATTTTCCAAACACTCTTCAAAAGAATCCCCCACAACAGAGAAATCATCCATGAAAACCTCGAGGAAGTCCTTCACCATATCAGTGAATATTGCCATCATACACCGCTAAAAAGTGGTCGGTGCATTATATAAACCGAAAGGCATCCGCGAGAATGTGAATGTACCATACGGACAAGTGAAGGTGGTCTTCTCTTGGTCTTCAAGTGAAATAAGAATCGGGTTATATCCGAAATACCCATCCAAGAAGCTATAATAAGCACGATCGACTAGCCTATCCAACATCTGGTCAAGAAATGGAAGCGAAAAATGGTCTTTCCGAGTCACTTTGTTGAGCTTTCTATAATCCATGCATACTCTCCGACCCGTGACAGTTCTTGTAGGGATCAATTCATTTTTGTCATTTGTAATCACAGTCATCCCCCTTCTTTGGGACACATTGTACCGGCAAAGTCCATGAACTATCGAAGATGGGGTAGACAACCCCAGCATCCAACCACTTGATGATATCTTTATTGACTACCTATTGAATGGCCTCATTCAAACTTCTTTGATGTTCCACGGAGTGTTTGGCATCCTCCTCCAATATGATTTTGTGCATGCAAAAGGAAGGGCTTATACCTCGAATATCTGCCAATGTCCAACCTATTGCCTTTTTCCTCCTTTGAAGCACCACAAGGGTGGAATCTACTTGCATGTTATTTAAGAACGAGGAAATAATAACAGTTAAAGTGGAACAAGGGCCTAAAAACTCATACCTAAGATGTGAAGGCAAGGGCTTCAACTCCAATGTGGGAGGCTCCTCGATTGAGGGCTTTGTTGGTAGAGTCTTCTGGTTCTAAGGGTCCAGGGATAGTTTTCGGGGCCCATATGTATATGATTCCATTCCTTGCAAAGCATTGACACATTCTACCAAGCCTTCCTTCACATCATCATCATGGTTCAATAACACATCTTCCAATGGGTCTTCAACATTAGTCGCATCACTTGTGTCATCAATAATTACTTCGGTCACAAGATCCACTAACGAACACACTTCATTGATATTAGCCTGCCTCATTAACTTACAAACATGGAACACAACCTTTTCATCGTTCACTCGGAAGGTGAGCTCACCAGCTTCCACATAAACTAAGGCCTTCCCTGTAGCTAGGAAAGGTCTCCCCAAAATGATTGGCACCTCAAAGTCAACCTCACAGTAAAGTATCACAAAATCTGCGGGAAGTATGAACTTGTCGACCCGAACTAGCACATCATCAATTATCCCCAATTGCTTCTTCATTGTTCGGTCCGCCATTTGCAACCTAACGGATGTGGTTCTTGGTTGCCCAATCCCCAATTCCTTGAACATAGAATAGGGCATCAAGTTAATGCTTGCTCCCAAGTCACATAAAGCTTTGGCGAAATCGGCACTCCCAATAATGCATGGGATTGTAAAGGCACCAGGGTCTTCTAACTTTGGAGCCATGGAATGCACAATGGCACTCACTTGATGTGTCATTTTTATCATTTCACAGTTCATTGATCTCTTCTTTGTTACCATGTCCTTCATGAACTTGGCATATCCCGACATTTGTTCTAAGGCTTCAACCAATGGCACATTTATGGACAAACATTTTATCATATCAATGAATTTCTTGAATTGATACTCATTGTTTTGCTTTGCGAGCCTTTAAGGATATGGGGGAGGAGGCCTTGTCAAAGGAGCCTTGGCTTTGGGCACTACCAGATCCGGTATGTCTATCACATGTTCCCTAGATGGCTTCACATCATTTTGTGTCTCCTCCACATTTTCATCAATATCTATCCTCACCTCATCATTTTCTTGAACATCATTACTTGGCTCATTATCATCTTGCACCAACACATCATTATTCACATTATTTCTTGAGTTTGAGGTACTAGCAACTCCACCTCTCCCACTTCTTGATTTCACCGCCATAGCATTCCCCGTATTGTTCCCACCCTTCGGGTTCACCACTGTATCACTTGGTAGTGCCCCCTTGAGGGAGTATTCAAATCTTGAGAAATTTGACCAAGTTAGACTTCCAAGTTGCGGATAGAAGTGTTGTGGGAGGCTAATTGGGCATGGAGTCAACGTTTTTCTCCATCATTTGCTTGAACATGTTTTCAATCCGTCCCATATCATTGTTGGAAGAACTAGGACCTTGTGACGGATATGGAAGCGGGTTGTTTGGTTGTTGATACATCGGGGGCCTTTGAAAGCCAGACCCCCGATTTCCTTGATTGTTGTTGTTACAACCCCCTTGATTGTTATAGCCTCCCCAATTACTTTGGTTGTTACCACCCCAATTGCCTTGATTAATTCCTCCCCAATGACTTGATTTTCTTGATTACCCCAATTTTGATTGTTGTTGTTCCCCAAATTACCTTGGTTGTTGTTGTTTCCACTATTCCAATTTCCTTGTTGACCTTGGTTTCCCCAATTTCCTTGGTTTCCCTGTGATCTCCAATGTTGTTGATTTGGAGCATTGCTCCGTTGACCTTGATAATTGTTGACATATTGGACCTCTTCACTTTGATCATCAAATTCATCACCTTGATTGTACCCACTGCTACTTTGCTCAAATTGCTCCTGATTGTTTTGAACTTATTGACCTTGTTGCCTACTCTTGTTGACCATCATGTTTACTCCTTCCATGGCATTCACTTGTTTTGGACCTTGAACTTGTTGAAGCTGAGCCTTGGCCAATTGGTTCATTTTGGTTGTCAACTCTGCAATAGCTTGTCCATGATCATGTAGCTCCTTGTGTAGGTGAATTACATTTGGGTCACCTTGAGGAACATTGGATCTACTTTGTCATTCCGAAGAGGTATCCGCCATCTCATCCAATATTTTACAAGCTTCGAAATACGACATGTTCATGAAATTACTCTCGGCGAGTTGATTTACCACACACTAATTTGTAGTATTGATCCCTCTATAAAAGGTTTGTTGGAACAAGGCCTCGGTCATGTCGTTGTTATGGCAGTCTTTGACCATTGTGCGGTATCTTTACCAAATCTCATGCAACGATTCATTTGGATCTTGTTTAAAATCTAGGTAGGATCTCATCTCTTAGCATTGCCATATGCCCCGATGAAAAGAATTTTGCGATGAACTTCCCGGCCAACTCATCCCAAGTGTGAATGGAATGGTTGGGTAACCTCTATAGCCAATCCAAAGCGTTCCCATGTAGTGAAAAAAGGAATAGCCTTAACCTCAACGCGTCCTCGGAGACGTTAGCCTGCTTGCTCCGCCAACACGTATCAACAAAACCTTTGAAATGCTAATAGGCATTTTGGTGTGGAGCTCCGGTGAAAAAACCCCGATGTTCCAACAGTGTAAGCATGACATTGGTTATTTGAAAGTTTCCCGCCCTAATCTGGGGCGGGACTATTGCACTTGCATAGCCTTTGTTGGGCAACACCCGGTGTGCTGGTTTGGGATGTTGTCATGAGGCTGGCGGTCTCTCCTTTGTACTTGAGGTTCAAGAAGAACCTCATCCTCTTGCTCGTCATCTACCTCCTCCCCCAATGTTATATTTTAGGGCCTCGTTGTTAAGAGCCATTTGGTACCTAAAAGCAATTCACAAATAAAATTAGAAAAATGGAAGGAAATAAAAACTAAACATACAAATACTTAGATATATAGCTAAGACCGTCTAACTCACCGGCAACGGCGCCACAAATTGATCGGGTCCAAGCCTACACTACTATTGAGTAGCGAGGTGGTCGATGTAGTTTTAACCCAACTAAGGTCGGGATCGAATCCTCAGGGAGTTAATATTTTGAATTAGGTTTATATCTAAGCGAGTTGCGGGCTTTGAATCTAATTACACTTCCACAAGTTTGAGTTTGTATTCTACTTCTATCTTTAATCTCTAGATTGCAATAATTGAAACTAAGGATAATATTTTTGTTGGGCTTTTCAGGTGTTAAAAGAGACTAGGGTTGTGAGTTCTACCTAGGTGGATATCTAACGGGTAGCAAAATCTAGGGCAAGCTTGATTAGTTTGGATTGTAATATAGCTATCACACCTGGGTACTCACTCTATACCTCTCGGTAGTTTGAGTGATTTTGCCCGATTTGGCTTTCTCAAGTCCAAATGGGTATTAATACAAATCAAGTGATATTAGCTCAAGTCAGGTATTACTATCACTAGGTTTAACCCTTTCGTTGGGGCTATCCATTTCATGAGTTCACACTAATTCCTTGTTAGCCTAGTTTTTCTAGACTTATTCCCTCTTTCTCAAGCAGAGACTAAGTCGTAAAGGCATGAATCAATGTTTGCAACCATTAATTCTTGAGTTCTATCAAGAACTAGGCTAAATATCACTAACCCATTCATATTCAAGCCCTAAAATCAAACACACATTAATACCCACACTAGGGTTGGGTCACAACCCTAGCTATAGGTTTAGCAACTCATGAAAATAGAAGAAATTAAAGATGAAATGAAGATAAAATCCATAATAATAGATTATGGGATGAAAATCTAATGTTAAGAAGTGAATCTATAACAAATTTTCCGAAAACAGTAAAACTAGTCGTCTTAGGTGCTCATACAAAACATAACATAACCTAAAAATGTCAAAAAGTTCTATTTATACTAAGCTGAAAATATCAGACAAAAATGTACCTGCGGAGGTTGTGTGGCTTCATAATTCTGAGTGCGGTCACACTCTTGATTTTGCGGTAGCACAATTCTGGTGCGGTCCACGTTCTTCTCTTTTGCTTCTGGACTTTCGCGTACTGCACAATTCTAAGTGCGGCCGCGCTCATGATTATGTGGCCTCATAAAAGTGATGCGGTTTGCACTTGCTTGATTTTTGCTGGGGACAACTTTCTTAACCCGCATCATCATGGACCGCACAATTGTTTATGCGACCGCACTTGACATCATGCGGCCGCACAATTCTGGTGTGGTTCGCACTCCTTTATTTTGCCCAAGTTGTCAACTTTGTGATTCTTGTTCATCACCGACCGTATAATTTCGATTGCGGCCGCACAGGGACTTTTGTGACCGCACAATTCTGGCGTGGTCCGCGCTCATCATATAGTCTAACATTGCAAATCTCTAAATCTCCCTCTTGCGGACCGCATATTTTTTATCATGGCCGCACAATATTTGTGTGGTCCGCACTGCAGGCCTCTTTGTCCAGTCTTGGTTTTTGTTCAACTTTTGACTCCTTTATGAATTGATTTTGATTCCTTTGGCTCATTTTGAACAATTCCTGCAAGCAAGCATATTTCATTAGTTTTCGGGAATACCTTCAAGCATTTAGTGCCTAAAACACAAGTAAAAGAGAGCAAATAATGGGTTAAAATTCTTGCTTATCAATCCCCACCCCCATCCCACCACCAGAAGTGATAACCCACAATCTTAATATATATCCCAATTACTGGACATTTAAGCAGAAAAGATGGCAGCAAGGATCACACCGGAATGAAGTTACCAACAACAAAATCTCCAAGCTGTTGAAAATTGATTTGATATGGGAAGTCATGTATCCGAAATAGTTGGCAAGCGTTGTTGTCGCACCCAAAAAAATGGCAAATGGAAAGTATGTTTCGACTACACTGACTTAAATAAGGTATGTCCTAAAGATTCTTTTCCTTGCACCATATCGATTAACTCATAGATACCACCATTGGGCACGAAGTTTTGAGCTTTTTGGACACCTATTTAAGATACAATCAAATTAGAATTGACCCAGAAGATCAAGAAAAAACATCCTTCATGACCAAAAAGGTGACTTATTATTATATTATGATGCCATTCGAATTAAAAACATTGGGAGCAACGTATCAGAGTCTAGTCAATACGATGTTCAAAAATTACATTAATAAGTTTATGAAGTATACATTGGCGACATGCTAGTGAAGACTCTATAGGCGAGGACCACCTAAGCGAAACATTTTCTACTCTTTAAAAGTACAATATGAATCTGAATCCAGAAAAATATGCTTTGGAGTGGCGTCAGGTAATTCCTAGGTTCCCTAGTATCTAATACGGGGATAGAGGTTAACCCAGCTCAATCCAAGGCCATTGAAGACAAACCTAACTTGCTGACCAACAAGAAGTAAGTATAAAGATTAACAGGCTGAATAGTAGCCCTTGATCAATTGATATCTAGGTCATCGAGGTGACAAAAATTATTTCTAGTACTTAAAAAGCAAAGGAATTTCGAGTAGACCCTGTAATGTCAACAAGAATTGAAGGACTTAAGAATTCTTTATCAAACCTACCGTTGCTAGCCAAACCCTGAAAAGGAGAACAATTGTTAAATTACCTGGTTATGTCCAAAGTTTTGATAAGTACGATGTTGGTACAAGAAGACAAATGTAAACAATCCCTAATTTATTATGTATGTAAAACACTTCTAGACACTGAAACTAGGTATCATCACTTAGAAAAGTTAGCACTAGCACTCATAGTAGCTTCCCGAAAATTAAGACCCTACTTTCAATGCCATATTATTTCTGTAGTTATAAATTTTCTATTACGGAGTATCCTGCACAAACCAAAACTTTCGAGATGGCTTGCCAAATAAACAGTCGAGTTGAGTGCATATGACATTTCTTATCAACCCGCACTGTCATCAAGTCACAAGTCCTAGCGAACTTTATCACAGATTCCAGTACGTGTATACTTCTCGAATCGAAAATGGAAGAGATAATCACTTTCGGGATGATACTGGGAACCTGGACCCTCTATGCAGACGACTTATCCAACGTGAAAAGGCCTGAGCTTAGCATTCTACTTATCACTCCAACGAGGGAAACAATGCAACATGCTATTAAATTCCATTCCATAATTAATAATAAAGCTGAATATAGGGTTGTTCTTGCAGAATATATATTTTTTTAGGACTCGTGGCCGAACTCATAGAGCTAAAGAATTATTCTGAGCTAGTAGTAAACTAAGTTCATAGAACCTGCATAGCACGAGAAGCCCGCATGTAGAAGCACTTGTCCAACATTACACAACTCTTAAGTCAGTTTAAGGAATGGAAAGCAAACTAGGTACCTTGAGAAGAAAATGTGGATGCAGATGTTTTAGCTAATCTCATATCTACTGCAGATGTATTGAATTCGAAACCAGCTTAATCGTGCATTTACTCACCTCTTCCATTGAGCAAATCAAAGATGAACTAAACACAACAAATCTAACTTGGGATTGGCATAATGAATCCATCAGTTAGTTACAGAATGGGACCCTGCCCGGGGATTAAAAGGTCGTCCAGCAACTCTAAATCCAAGTAGCAAGATATTGCCTTATCAACGAGGGCTTATATCGAAGATGTCCACTAGCCAATTAGATAAATGGATAGGGCACATAGACACATGCTATGTAATGCGGGAAGTTAATAAAAGGCATTGTGGCAATTATTTTAGAAACATATCACATATCCAAAAAAAATTAGAGTTGGGTATTATTGGCCCTGAATGGAGCAAGATGCGGCTAGTTTTTTCAAAAGATATGACAAGTGACAACATTCTCTCATCAACTACATCAACCAGACGAACCACTCCACTTACCTCACGGCCTCTTTTGAAATGGAGGATGGACATAGTAGGTCCATTACCATAAGCTTCGGGCAGGTAAATGTCTTGCTTGTTTTAACTGATTACTTTTTCAAGTAGGTAAAAGCAAGTTCCTTCTTACAAATCGGAGAAAAGAAAGTCATAGAATTTATTCAGAGAAACACCATATGTAGTTTCGGAGTCCCAATAGATATCGCACATGATAACGGGCCATAGTTTGTTGGGGCCAAAATAAAAAAAAATCTTAGATGAATGGAAGATTAAAAGGATCACTTTCACTCGTTCCATCTATAAGAAAATGGAAAAGTTAAGTCCTCTAACAAAATCTTCCTTAACATTTTAAAGAATAGGTTAGAAGCGGCCAAGGGAAGATGGCCATAAGAGTTGCTTGGAGTATTATGGTCCTACTCTACAACAACAAAGTCGAACACATAGGAAACCTCCTTTCATGTGTGTACGATTCCAAAGCTCTCATCCTAGTCGAAATAGGAGAACGAAGCTCGGTTACTCACACCTCCGAAGAGTCAAACAACAAAGTTGTAGCCACTAACTTAGATCTAATAGAGTTAAGGAAGGAAATAGTTGTGATTCGGATGACAGCACATAAGCAAAGAATCGAGAAATATTACAATAAAAAGGCAAACTTTTGACACTTCAATGCGGGGAACTATGTGTTGTGAAATATATTCTCAGCGTCCCAAGATCCAAACATGGGAAAGCCCGGACACAACTGGGACGGACCCTACCAGATCGTCGATATAAAAAACAAAGGGTCGTACAAGCTCGAGGAGATGGATGGTAAACCCGCGAAGACAACCTAGAACGTGGCACACCTCAAATGGTTTTACTTCGAAGGACCACAATGGTTTTACTTCCTTCCTTGTGCACTCATACGAATTTATTTTATTTTATTTTTACCAATATTTTAGATGACATGCACTTATCCCTCTTGATCGGAGTGTTCTATCCAACGATAAAATGTCTAACTAAAAGGGATCCAACAAGGTCTTCTTCTAAAAACTCTCCTATGTCATGTTACTTCCTTCATAGGAATAATACCATTAGGAGAGCAAGTCATGGCAAGACTGAGTGCTCAGCAAGGTACTGTTGTGCTACGATATCAGTACCCAAGTCTTCATTCTTCAAACTTGACCACTAGGGATTACACCATACGGAATTGCAGAAATACAGAAATCCCTTGAAGATAAAAGGCCACATACAAAAATAGCAAATAAAATTGCAAATTGGAAGATCTGAAGATTGCAAAATTTACAAGACCTTTAGATAAATCAAGAAAGAGCTATTCTGAAAATTTGCAGGATTGTACGTATGGCCCGGTAAAGAACATCCTAATTGTTTACCTAGACTCATCCTATATGCTAAGTCAAAAAATAACTCGACAATATACTCGATATAACAATCTATCTTAAATGAATAAGAATTCCATTTTCTTTTGGACTTATATTTGATTTTACCTTACCAGCATACATTCAGTAATTTATTTCGAGACAAGCATCTATCCGAGCCAAATCCCTTGACCTTTTATGCCTAAGTGAATATGAAGGGTCATCTTCATATGTGTCAAATAGCCATAAAAAGACCTATTTTTATGCATAAAATGCTAAGTCATGACTAGCAAAAATTGCTTCAAAAGCAACGAATGGTAAAAAGTTTTAAATCTACGAGACCAAATCTAAAGAGCAAATACGAATGGAATGTTATGAGTACGATAAGAATTCAACACAAATATAAATGGCGCAACAAGATTCACAGAAACTATTATATATCAAGGGGTTCGAAATCGGGAATTATAGAAAAATGCCTATGAGCAACCTTAAGGCCCAGAACTAGGATCTAACACCAGGTTTCTAGGACCAGAATTTGAAGGTGCATCCAGATCAGCAGCATCCATAAAGATTTGAGATGAGAGGTAATCTCCTCTTCTTCATCATTGTCACGACCCCAAATCCTAACAGGCCGTGATGGCGCCTATCGTGGAACTAGGCTAGCCAACCATCACTTTACTACGCATTTGTTCAATTATAACAGTTCACAATTTGATAACAAGCATGCAACCATAGCATCAAGTAATATAGTTAAGTCTTAACATCCCAATAATAGTCTAACAAACCTCCCAAGAACTGGAGTCAATAGTCATGAGCATCTAAGAATAAATAAATCTAACTCTGCTAAAACTATGATATATGTCTCTGAATCAAATGCTAAAACTAAATAAGGAAGGGAAATGGAGAAGCTGTGGA